>PVJS01020593.1:0-32425 GCA_004027185.1 Glis glis | reverse complement strand
AACCCAGGGGCATTCTACCTCTGCGCTACACCCCCAGCCCTATTTTTTATACTTTATTTTGAAACCGGGTCTCACAAAGTTGCAGAGGGCCTCACTAAGTAGAGAGAGAGAGAGAGACAGGGAGAGAGAGAGAGCATGTGCGCTGAGGCTGGCCACGAACCCGGATCCTCCGGTCTCCGCCTCCCAAAGTACTGGGATTACAAGCGTGCGCCACCACGCCCGGCCTTTTATGTTCATTTCTATCCAGACTTCACACTAAACTTTTCTTCTATGATCTGGAATATTCATTCAAGTTATTGAATAGAAAGTTTTCTTGCTCTCTTAAAAGCACTAGGCAGGTGGCTCAGTTGGCAGGTCTGCTCTCTGCCTTGCAATCATTCACACACTGAGTTAAAAGATAGGAGTTAATCACACTGAGTTAATCATTCACACTCCCAGTTAAAAGATTTGTTTTAAAAAATCATAGCCGGAGCCAGGCGTGGTGGTGCACGCTTGTAATCCCAGTACTTGGGAGGCTGAGGCAGGAGGAGCCGGGTTCGCAGCCAGCCTCAGCTACTTAGGCCCTCCGCAACTCAGTGAGACCCTGTTTCAAAATAAAGAATAAAAACAGGGCTGGGGGTGTAGCTTGGAGGTAGAACGCCCCTAGGTTCAATCCCCAGTACCGCAAAAAAAAATCATAGCCGGGCATGGTGGCACATGTTTGTAATCCCAGTACTTGGGAGGCAGAGACTAGATGATCGCAGGTTCAAAGCCAGCCTCAGCTACTTAGGAAGGCTCTCAGCAACCTAGTGAGAACCTGTTTCCAAATAAGAAATAAAATCGGGCTGGGGGCGTAGCTTGGAGGTAGAATGCCTCTGGGTTCAATCTCCAGTACCAAAAAAAGAATCATTTCTTTGTATGTAAGTTTTTATTAGAAGTATGTGTAAGCTGGGGATGGTGGTGCACACACCACATCTCCAGTACCACACACACAAAAGGAGTATGTGTATAATAACCTACTGTTGAATTAATCATTGTGTATATGCATATTACATATGTATATTTTACATATATTGCATTTATTTTCTTTTTTAAGGTCCAAGAATTATTTATCCATGATTATGGAGAGATTTTTAATGTCCAATTACCAGGCAAAGAAGAACGGACAACATTTTTTGAAGATTTGATTCTAAAACAAGCTGCTAAGCCTCCTCTATCAAAAAAGAAAGCAGGTTAGTTGATCATATCTCAGTTACCCTATAATTTTTAGAATATAGGAATAAAATACCAGTTAACGGTCATTGACATCTAATAACGCAAGCTCAAAATCTCAGTCATGAGGTTGATACATCTACTATTTCCTGTTAATGGACTAAAGTTCTTAAGGCACACAGGTGTTTGATCATGCACCTCCAGGCCATCCTTCCATGCTCGTTTCTGGCACTTGTTCTGCCCCCCACACACCTTTTTTATTTATTTATTTTTTTTTTGCGGTACTGTGGATTGAACCCAGGGGCGTTCTACCTCTGCGCTACACCCCCGGCCCTATTTTTTTATACTTTATTTTGAAACTGGGTCTCATGAAGTTGCAGAGGGCCTCACTAGGTAGAGAGAGAGAGAGAGAGCTGAGGCTGGCCGCGAACCCGGGTCCTCTGGTCTCCGCCTCCCAAAGTACTGGGATTACAAGCATGCGCCACCACGCCCGGCTCCCTTTTTTAATTTTTTACTAAGTGCTGTCTTTAACCCACACACAACATATTCCTGCCTTTTCACAATTTCATTCATGCTTGTTGTTAGTATCTATCTCTTGTTGTCAGTTGTTCTATCTCTATCTCTTGCTCTCCTTTTTTTTTTTTTGTGGTATTGGGGCTTGAACCCAAGGACATTCTACTTTCAAGCTCTACACCACCAGCCCATTTGTTTTGCGGTACTGGGGATGGAACCCAGGGGCCTTCTACCTCTGGGCTACACCCCCAGCCCTATTTTATTTTTTATTTGGAAATAAGGTCTTGCTAAGTTGCTGAAAGCCTCACTAAGTTGCTGAGACTGGCTTCAAATCTACTATCCTCCTGTCTCAGCCTCCCAAGTACTGGGATTACAAGCATACGCCACCACTCCCAGCTCTTATTTTTTGTTTTGAAACAGAGTCTCACTAGGTTGCTGAGAGTCTCGCTACGTTGCTGAGGCTGTCTGTGAACCTATGATCCTCCTGTCTCATCCTCCCAAGTACTGGAATTACAGGTCTACGCCACCACGCCCAGCCTCTCTCTCTCTCTCTCTCTCTTTTATTTCTGCCTAAAGAGCTAGTTGTCCTAGTATAACACTTTTTTTTTTTTTTATGAGGCCTTCTCTAATTTATCCAGGCAAAACTAACTGGTTCATCATATGTTTCCCATATGACTAATAGGATATTACATTGATTTTTTCTCTTCCTTAATATTTTGAAACGGTCTCACTAAGTTTCGGAGGGCCTCATGTTCCTGAGTCCTGCCGCGAACCTGCGATCCTCCTGTCTCAGCCTCCCGGGTATTGGGATTATAAGCGTGCGCCACCACACCCCGGCTTCATATTCCTTTTTTTAATCCTGGGTACTCATTGCTTATTTGTTTAAATAAAACTCAACTGTTTTTATGTTTGGAACATATTTCATTAGTTTAAAAACTAATTAGTAAAGACTTTGTATACTTAGAGTATTCTTTTGTTTTGTTTTGTTTTTGTTTTTGCGGTACTGGGGTTGAACCCAGGGGCCTTCTACCTCCACGCTACACCCCCGGCCCTATTTTTTATACTTTATTTTGAAACCGGGTCTCACGAAGTTGCGGAGGGCCTCACTAAGTAGAGAGAGAGAGAGAGAGAGCAAGAGCTGAGGCTGGCCACAAACCCAGATCCTCCGGTCTCGGCCTCCCAAAGTACTGGGATTACAAGCGTGCGCCACCACGCCCGGTAGAGTATTCTTGTTTTGGTAATACTGCATTTTCAAGGTTTTAATAGCCTATTATTTTAAAATGGAACAAAGGTAATGACTTCTAGAAATTAGTATTACAAATTACCAATTATTTCTGGAGGAGATGTAGTAGAGATTATGGCAATACTTTTGTATTCCAAATTCTTGGGTTCCTGATAACTCCTTAAAGCCTGGCACTATTTGCACTGAATCATTTGTCATCAGTATTATGGAAAAGTGGTAACTAACATCTTCCATTCTTGTGAAGTTTTGCAGGCCTTGGAGGTACTCCCAGTAGCACCACCACCCGAGCCAAGACCATTGACAGAGGAAGAACTGAAACGACTAGAAGAACAAGAAGAAGATACTTTCAGAGAGCTGAGGATTTTCTTAAGAAACGTCACCCATAGACTTGCTATTGATAAACGATTCCGAGTATTTACTAAGCCTGTTGACCCTGATGAGGTATTAATTTAATCTTTGGATCAAATGTGTCCTATGCCTCAATGCTTCAAAATCAGAGAATAGTTGAATAGTTCATATAGTTCACTGCCACACTCTGAACTTGTCTTCTCTATACAGAAAACATGTACTGAGTTAGTGTCGTAAGCACATAGATTTCAAGAGCTATGAAATACATTTTCCTTTCCTGCAGAGAATAGACTTTTTCCACCCAATCCAAACATTATAAAAGCAATCAAGAATGTCTTAATGCCACCTGGAAATGTGACTTACACAGTTGGAATAGAGCTGGATAGTCAGGTTTGACTTTACATTGGAGGATGGGTGATAGTTGGATGAGGAAAGAGATACAGGATGTTACTGGAGAATAGAGCTGCCCAAGAACAGGAATAAGTATAAAACACAGTCTTGGATGCAATCAAAAGTTTCGTATTAATATATTATCCTTAACTCTTATTTTTTCTCTATCTCCTGTATTGCCTAGCAGAGAAACTTCAGTCAATTTTTTTTATGTTTAGAGTTAATTTAGTGATTTGGTCATTTGTTTGAATTTTAGGTTCCTGATTATGTCACTGTAATAAAGCAACCAATGGACCTTTCATCTGTAATCAGTAAAATTGATCTACACAAGTATCTAACTGTGAAAGACTACTTGAAAGATATAGATCTAATCTGTAGTAATGCTTTGGAATACAATCCAGATA
Organism: Glis glis; assembly: GCA_004027185.1. Taxonomy (NCBI): domain Eukaryota; kingdom Metazoa; phylum Chordata; class Mammalia; order Rodentia; family Gliridae; genus Glis; species Glis glis. Next base: position 28,336 of record PVJS01020593.1, on the reverse strand, counting down.
GAGATCCTGGAGGTGAGCACTAGTGAATTTTTTCCTGGGGGTGGTGTGGAAGCTGCTAAAACTTAACGAGGGTTGACTTCTATGTCAGGTGCTATATTATAAATATTTTACATTTACAGCACCACTTAATCCTCACATCCTTACCTCATTCTACATATAAGGAAGGTGGAGTTTAGAAAGGTTAAATCTTTACTCAAAGTCACACTGCCAGGAAAGTAACATAGTACAATACTTGCTAATAGTAATATTTAAAATTTTGGAGATTTCTTCTCTTCCAAAGCAAGCACTGTTAAGATTGTGGCTGAGCCGGGTGTGGTGGCACACGCTTATAATCCTAATACTTGGGAGGCTGAAACAGGAGGATCGCAGGTTTGAGGAAGCCTCAGCAATTTAGTGAGGCTCTCAGAAACCTAGTGAGACCCTATTTCCAAATGAGAAATAAAATCGGGTTAGGGGTGTAGCTCAGAGGTAGAATGCCTCTGGATTCAATTCCCAACACCACAAAAAAAAAAAAAAAAAGATAAGATTGTGGCTATCAGCTACGTGTGGTGGCGCATGCCTGTAATCCCAGTACTTGGAGGCTGAGGATCCCAAGATTAAAGAGGAGGATCGCAGATTAAAGATCAGTGCTCAGTAACTTAGTGAGACCCTGTTTCAAAATAAAAAATAAAATAGTGCTGGGGATGTAGCTAAGATGTGGACCACCCCTGGTTCAATGCCCAGTACTGCCAAAAACAAAAATTGGTGGTGCGTATAAGTTAGATTCATTGGCATAGAGAACTTCTGAGACTTCCTTAAATAATTGAAGAGACAAGATCAGGTGGGTTCAGGATGGTATAGCCGTAGGCTTCCTTAAATAATTGGAAAGCTCACTGTTCTTCCCCTCCTAGTTCTCTACCCTGTGTTTCTAAGCTTTTTGCTATAGTTCAGAGTTTTGGAGTTAAGTAATATGAAATAAGCTAGCAAGCTGGGAAAAACCTCTCAATTGTAGGAAGAAGTTACCCCAGAGGCAGAGGGCTTTTTCTGTTCCATTGCAGTCATGCTGTTGCTGCTTCTCTTTCTGTCAACTCTGGCAGTTTAAAAAGTACATTATACCAGTGTTGTTCAAACTTTTACTGGGCATCACAATCACCTAAAAGTCTTCTTTTAAACCTAGGGGCATTCTACCTCCAAGCCACACCCCCAGCCCGATTTTATTTATTTTGAAACAGTGTCCCGCTGAGTTGCTAAGGGCCTCACTAGGTTGCTGAGGCTGGCTTTGAACCTGTGATCCTCCTGTCTCAGCCTTCCAAGAACCAGGATTACAGGCATGTGCCACCATGCCTGGCTCTAAAAGACTTATTAACATACAGCTAGGTGGTTCCTATCTCCAGGGTTTCTGATTGTTTAAGTGTATGTAGGATGAGGGGCCTAAGGATTTGCATTTCTAATAAGTTCCTAGGTACTGCTGATGCTGCCAGGACCAGGAACCACACTTTAAAATCCACTGCTTAGACTGCCTTGCCTTTCTTCAGATCTAAATGTCATATTAGAAGCCCTTTGTAAAGCCCTTATAATGTTGTAGTTATTCCTGTCATCCATAACTTGGAAGTAGATATTGCAGGCTATTACCCTGAGAGAGATTTTCATCCTGGCAGTTCAAGTAATCTTGCATTCACATATTACCTGCTTCTGCTTCCAAGCATAGTCTAATTTATAGTGCTTGGACTCTGAACTTAGAATTTTTTCAGTGTTTCCTGAAAAGAGTTGCTGTTTCATTGTGTCTGTCAGTATAGTAAGGTCCTCTGCATCTCTTCAAAATTCTTTAAAATTGTTTATTCCCTAATGATACTGATAGCCTTCCTTTTGGTTTTGTTGACATTGTTTAGTCTTAGTTGATTCTTATATTTTTTATGATATTTCAGAGAACTGAAAAGGGCAGAGCAATGAAATTGTTTGGATTTAGTCTGTCATGTTGAATTAGATGTCAGAACATTAGATGTCAGAACATTAGATTAAGTACCAAAAACAGAATAACACAGTACTGGTAACTTTTACTATTTGTGGTAAAACTAAAAAGGAATTGACTACTATCTTAGCCCAAAATGTTATTTTAGGTAAAATATTAAAAGGAGAAAATTAAGAATGTTTTTGTTTACCCGTTTCTCAGATCGTCTTATTAGGCATAGAGCCTGTGCTTTAAGAGATACTGCCTATGCAATAATTAAAGAAGAACTTGATGAAGACTTTGAACAGCTTTGTGAAGAAATTCAAGAATCTAGAAAGAAAAGAGGTAGGAAAATTATTTGGCATCAAAAACGATGATTCAGATGTAGTGTGTTGAGTCTTTATAATTAATCCTCATGTAATTTTGAAATCTGGAAATCCTTTTTGATATCCCACATGTATGTTTATTTTTTGTGTGCGTTTTTTTTCTTTTTTCTCGCATGTTTATTTATAAGGTTGTAGCTCCTCCAAATATGCCCCATCTTACTACCATGTGATGCCAAAGCAAAATTCCTCTCCTGCTGGTGATAAAAGATCAGATCTAGAGCAGAATGAAAAGCTAAAGACGTCTAGTATTCCCGTGGCTTGCAGCACTCCTGGTAAGTGCTCTTGGGTAATTTTCATTCATGAAATTGTAACCTTTATTTTCTTCTAGTGCTATTTATTTTCTCCCTCAGTTTTATTAATATAGTAAATTACAGCTGGGCATGGTGGCACACACTTGTAATCCCATTATTTGGGAGGCCGAGACAAGAGGATTGCAGGTTCGTAGCCAGCCTCAGCTACTTAGTGAGCCCCTCCACAACTTAGACTGTTTCAAACTAAAAAATAAAATATGTCTGGGGGTGTGGCTCAGAGTTAGAAAGCCCCTAGGTTCAATCTCGTGTGTGTGTGTCTGTGTGTGTGTGTGTGTCTGTGTCTGTGTGTGTGTAGGGGGTCCTGGGGGTTGCACCCAGGGGTTTTCTACTTTGAGCTACAACCTCAGCCCTATTTTATTTTTTAAGTTTGAAATAGGGTCTCGCTGAGTTGGCTGAGGGACTCACTAAGTTGCTGAGGCTGGCCTCCAACCTGCCTCCTGTCTCAGCCTCCCAAGTACTGGGATTACAGGTGTGTGCCGCCATGCCCGGTGTGATTTTACTAATATTAAGGCATCTTTACTTTCTTAAAATAAACCCAAGCTTATACTGTACTGATTATAATCCCAGTTCACTAATTGTGATTTTGAAACTGATTTTAAATTCCTAGTAATCCTGGTCTATTTTTAAATTTTCTTTACCCTCTTATTCTTAGGGCATAACTCCATAGGATAACAACCCAAAGCTGGTGAGGCTTTCCCAGGCCTCCTTTCCTCAGCCTGCTTTTAATTCTAGTTTTTGTTCTTTATGCCCTATGAATGTCAGACTCTGTTCAGCTTCTTAACCTCTCACTCACTCATTCATTTTCCCACATCGTAGCCTCATAATTCCTTGCAGGCTTGCTAGGTCGCATGTACGTGTTTTGCTGGAGTTAGAACCTTCTTTTGTTGTATTGCAGGTTTGTCCATACTGGGATAATTGATTTGAAATAAAGAGTCGCCCTTCTTTTGTTAAATAGGGGAGGCAGCTGGGAAAGGGAGGATGAGAAAGGAGTATTAGCAAGAGGCTTCCAGTACCAGAATGCTCTCAGTCAGGGCAACTTGAAACAAGTATATATATGGAAATTGGCTCCCTTAAAACAGTCAGCTCCTAGCTATATACCCACACGTGAAGTATTCAAAAACATGCATTATGTTACATCTCCCAAAAGACACAAGAATGTTCAAAGAAGCAACTCAGATGCCCATCTACAGTAGAATGAAAAATATATGGATTATTATGCAACTGTGAGTGATTAAGCCTTAACTACATACACAGTACAGATGACTTTCCAAAACTTAGACACACTTTTAAGTGGGGAAGGAGAGTGAGTGTGTGTGTGTGTGTGTGTGTGTGTGTGTGTGTGTGTGTGTGTGTTCGTTCAGAAATGGGCAGAATTAGTTCATGGTGTTAGGAATCAGGATATTGTTACCCTAATATGTTGAAACTGAATGAAGGTAACAAGTGTTGGCATGTGTTCTGTTTTTTTTTTAATTATATAGACATAGATGATAAACCCAGATGGATTTTTATATACTTTTATTGGTACATTATAATTATACATCATAGTGAGATTGAAAGTGATACGCTCATACATATACACGTCACTTGGTATATTTCCCTCCATATCCTACCCGTTCCTCCTTCTTCATACCTGTTATTGAGCTTGGTAGTGATACCTTCATATGTGGACATAACATTATTTGAGCTGCACCCTTCTTCGAGCTTTATGTACATATTCTATTTCTTGTTCTGAGTGCTAGTTGTGTTGGCTTCTTCCATTTGTGGATATTCACTGCATGTTTATGTCTATTATAAGTTCACATTAAACCTGTCGCCAGGCGTAGTGGCACACACCTATGATACCAGTATTTGGGAAGCTGATACAGGCGGATCACAGGTTCAAGGACAGCCTCAGCAACCCAGCGAGACCTTGTTTCAAAACAAAAACTAAAAAGGGCTGGGGGTACAGCTCAGAGGTAGAATGTCCCTGGGTTCAATCCCCAGTACCACCAAAAAAAAAAAAAAGAAAGAAAAGAAACCTGTGAACCCCTCGTAAAATTTCTTTTCTCCTCTACTTGCCATGGTATTCATATATCCGAATTTGAAGGAAATTCTAAAATAGATGTTCCAACTGGAATCCTTATCACCTACTTCCACCTAAAATGTAAATGATCAGATCCTCTTTTCCATATATACTTTGGTGAGTATAGAACCATTGGACAATGATATGTATCCTTGGGTCATTCTTAATTCCTGTATCTTATTCCTTAATGTCTTTCAAATTTATCTTCCATCCTGTCTTTGTCATTTCTGCTACCTAAGTTTTACCTCTTCTCCCCAGGACAACAGTAGTGTGGTTACGCTACCTTTAGCCTAGACAGAATATTTGCCTCTGTATCCTAGTTTCTTTGTCTGTAAAATGGTGATGATGGTAGCAAACTTCATCTGGTTAAAGTGAAATTTCAACACGTTAGTATATACAATGGGCTTAAAAGAGTTCTTAGTATATGTTAAGCACTCAGTAAGTGTGTGGGCTGTTTTATGTTTCTTTCTGTCTTGGTTCTGGGGATTGAACCCAAGGGCATTCTACCTCTGAGCTACACCCCTAGCCCTTTTTATTTTTTATTTTGAAATACGATCTCACTAAGTTGCTGAGGCTGGTCTTGAACCTGCAATCCTTCTGTCTCAGCCTCCCAAGTTCTGGGGATTGAACCCAGAGGCATTCCACCTCCATGCTATACCCCCAGCCCTATTTTTTATTCTTTATTTTGAAACAGGGTCTCACTAAGTTGTGGAGGACCTCACTAAGTAGCTGGGGCTGGCTACGAACCTGCGATCCTCCTTTCTCAGCCTCCCAAGTACTGGGATTACAAGCGTGCGCCACCACGCCCAGCTCAGTACTCTACTTTTGTTTCTGTATTTCAACCACACAAACCACTTCTTTTTCAAATGTTTTATCCTCTTCTATCTCAGTATTTTTTTATTTTTTTCTTAGAATTTAGAATTTTAGATGTTCTTTCTTTTTTTTTTTAATTCTTTGAAGCTCAGTTGAAGAGAAAATTTCGCAAAAAGTCAAAGTGGCACTTAGGTACCATAACAAAGCGAAGGAAGATTTCTCAGGCAAAAGATGATAGCCAACATGCTGTGGATGAAAAGATTGAGAGTGATACAGAGGAAACTCGGGATACAAGTGTGGACCATAATGAGACTGGAAACACCGGGGAGTCTTCAGTAGAAGAAAATGAGAAGCAGCAGGATGCCTCTGAAAGCAAAGTCGAAGTGGGAAACAGTAATTCAAGTACTTACAATGTGGAGAAAGAACTTGAAGACTCTAAGAAGACTGCAGCATGTAGAGAATTGAGAAAAGATAAGATTGCTTGCAGTGGAGATGCTTCTAGCTCTCAGATAGACATTTCTGATGAAAATGAAGAAAAAGGTAAGTCTTAGTTAATGTTTCACTCAAATTTCTTAACAAATTACATATCAATTTATTGCTTTCTGCTTGTTTTCTAGCGTAAAGATGTTAGCTAATTAGAAAAAAACATTACCTTTACTTACCTTTGAGTACTAAATTGCTGACGTCAGAAGTGCTCTTTGATGGCAGACAGACCTGGATTTGAGCCCACAGTTCATTACCTAATAGCTTGTGACGTGGAGCAGCGTGCTTAGCCCATTAGCCTGTTTACTTAGCTACAAAATTAGGGCAGATAGTTGCTGGGTAGTGAAATATTCTGAGGATTGAATAAAAAAATCTATCTGAAGCATGTAGCCCAGGGTCTAGCTCCCCAGCTCTACAATCCTGGAAGGATGCGCTTTCACTCTAAGCAAGATCAGCACTCTTCTGTGATTCTTGCTGGGTGGTGTGGGACAACTCTTGCCCTGGCCTACACCCATCATTCTTCTATCCCTTATTATATAGTCAAGATTATATTTATTTGAATGTTCCTGCTCCCCAGATTTTCCATTTAGAATTATCTTCATTTGAATTTTCTTGAACGTTTGGCAGTAGATTTGTTTGGATTTTGAGAAATTTAAACATTTACTGATACAAAGCAAAAGGTTTGGTAATAGGGTCAAACTTTATCTTGGTCAAAAACAAGTATTGATTAAGTTAATGAGAATTGGGATTTCTTTTTTTTTTTTTTTTTCTTTTCTTTTCTTTTTTTTGGCACTTTGGCACTGGGGATTCAACCCAGGTGCATTCTAACTCCGAGCTACACCCCTAGCCCTATTTTTTATTCTTTATTTTGAAACAAGGTCTCACTAAGTTGAGGAGGGCCTCACTAAGTAGCTGAGGCTGGCCGCGAACCTAGATCCTCCGGTCTCAGCCTCCCAAGTACTGGGATTACAAGTGTTCACTACCAGGCCTGACTGGAATTTCTTTTGTGGTGTATATATAACCCACACAGAGGGTTATATTTTTGAAGGGCTTCCTTGAAATGAGTTCTAGTGTAAATAATCATAGGTATGATAGACTAGGATATTTCCTTCCTAATGTGGATTGCTTTATTAATGTATGTATATTTATTTTATAAGGCTAGAGATTGTGCATGCTAGCCAATTGGTCTACCACTGAGCTACATGCCCCAGCCTTAATATGAATGCTTTAAATGTTACTCTTCTTGCTATATAGTTTAATGTCTTGTTTGGGGTCAGAATTATTTTCTTTTTCTAATACCTGTTTAAAGGCCACAATTTAGAGGTATAGGTACTTGCTTAGGTATCAGGAGATCTGGGCTCTTAAAACAATTTGATGTATGACCTTAGAAGTTTCTTCACCTCTCTCGACCTCATTTTTGTCATAGGTGAATAGCTTTTTCTTTATCAAGAATCATCAAACTTTTTTTAAAGGGTCAGATACTAGGTATGAAATACTTTAAGCTTGGTAGAGGCTATATGGTCCCTATGTCACAACTGCTCAACTCTGCTGGGAAAACCACAATGACAGTAGGTAAAATGGACATAGCTGTGGTCTAATAAAACTTTGTTTACAATGGTAGGCCAGATTTCACCTATAGATGATGATTTGCAAACCTCTTTCAGATTATTGAGGTCCCCCAAGCTGTTAAGTTCTGTGAGTCTTGTGCCCAAGTAGAAGACAGTCGAATCCATAGATTCTGAAAGTTGGTGATACTGCCTCTGTGGGGCGTGCTGGACTAACCCAGGGAGGCAGGTAGTAGCCTGGGTGCAGTTGGGGGTCATTGAATGAAAACAAGGGGGCAATGGAAGTACCCAAGGGGATGTTAAGGAGTTTTTTTTTTTTTCTGAAAAGGGGAGCAGTAAGCCAGTAGTTTGAAAATCTATGGTCTAATCTGTTGAGAAATCCCCCTGAAATACTCAATTCAGGAAATACTTCTAAAACTGCACTTAATTTTTGAGTGGTTGTAAGTGGCAGTGTCTTAGTCTTTAAAAGGAAAAATTAGTAAGCCAGAATTAGTGTTTGTGTCATTAGAAAATACTCTCTGAGCTGGGTATAGTGGCACACACCTGTAATCTCAGTACTTGGGAGTCTGAGATGGGAGGATAGCAGATTTGAGGCCAGTGCTCAGTAATTTAGCAAGACCCTGTTTCAAAGTAAAAAATAAAGCTAGGCATGGTGGCGCATGCCTGTAACCCTAGTAGTTGGGAGACTGAGACAGGAGGATCACAGATTCTAGGCCAGTTTCAACAAGTTAGCAAGATCTTCAGCAACTTAAACGAGACCTTCAAAATAAAATAGGACGGGGGGGGTGTAGCTCGGAGGTGGAATGCGTCTGGGTTCAATCCCCAGTACCCCCCCACACACACACACACAATTCTCTGTTATTTAATTACATCTGTGGACCAAATACTAATTATTTTATTTTTTCATTCTAGAAATGTGTGTTCTGCGAATGACTCGAGCTAGACGTTCCCAAGTAGAACAACAGCAGCTCATCAGTGTTGAAAAGGCTTTGGCAATTCTCTCTCAGCCCACGCCTTCCCTTGTTGTGGACCACGAGCGATTAAAAGTGTGTAAATTGAATTATAATGCTTTCACTGTGCAGATAGTAATCCCCAGACACTGGATTGTGGACTAGTATGGGGCTGGCTACATAAGAATTGCATGAGAAATTTAAAGATTTTTTTTCTTTTGGCTTCCCTTTATTGTTCTCCTGCCCATCCCAAATTAGGAATTAAGTCTGAGGATATGGTAGGACCCAGATGGAAAACAACTAGGTGATTCTGATATGCTACCAGATTATTTGAGGTTCGCCCTTCCTTCCTTCCTTCTCTCCCTCCCTCTCCCCTTCCATCCCTCTCCCTCCCTCTCCCCCCCTCTCCCCCTCCATCCCTCCATCCCTCCATCCCTCCATCCCTCCATCCCTCCATCCCTCCATCCCTCCTTCCGTCCGGCTATCCATCCTTCCCTTCCATGTGGTACTAGGGATTGAGCCCAGGGGCATTCTACCTCTGATTTATACCCCTATCCCTTTTTATATTTTGTTTTGAAACAGGGGTCTCACTAGGTTGCTGAGAGTCTCACTAAATTGCTGGTCTCAAACCTGTGATCCTCCTGTCTCAGCCTCCTAAGTACTGGGATTACAGTCATGTGCCATCACACCCAGCTGCTGTTTCTTTTTTCCTACCCATTCCCTCAGTTGGGTTTGCATTCTCACTCCTTTAATAAAATGACATCCTGATAGTTAATAATATTTGCCATTGTTAAATTGAATTCTTTATGCCAGATCTGCAACATTTGATTCCATTAATAATTTTCCTTCCAGCTGGGCGTGGTGGTGCATGCTTGTAATCCCAGTACTTGGGAGGATGAGACAGGAGGATTGTAGGTTCAAGGCCAGTATCAGCAATTCAGAGAGATCCTGTGTTTCAAAATAAAAAATATGAACCAGGAGTGGTGACACACACATGTAATCCTAGTACTTGGGAGGCTAAGACAGGAAGATCTCAGGTTTGAGGCCAGCCTTAGCAATTTAGGGAAACTGTTTCAAAATAAAAAGGGCTGGGGGTGTAGCTTGCAGGCAGAACATTCCTGGGTTCAATCCTCAGTACCACCACCAAAAAAAAAAAAAAAAAAGTGAAATTCAAAGCCCTTAAAAATCTCATGACCATGAAAATAGGACCTTCGTATAGTTCACCATGTTGTTTGGGGTTGAAGGTAGCAATTATTGCTCTACTAGTCAGTTTTTATAAATTCTATAACTTTGTTCAACTCAGTATACAGTTATATCATTTAAAGTCAACTATAACAGCCATTTATTGAAACTACTTCAATTGTATTCATAGCACGGTGTATCCATTAGATGTGCAATAATGCCCTATTATGAGAGGATAAACTTGCTATGGAATAATTTGCATAAAGTCTATAGTCTATTAGAGTCTATGACTAATGTGTTGATTTATAGTTTTTATTTATTTATTTATTTTTTATTTGTACTGAGGATTGAACCTAGAGGTGCTCTACCTCCGAGCGATACCTCCCAGCCCTTTTTATTTTTTTATTTTGAAACAGGGTGCTACTAAGTTTCTGAGGCTGGCCTTGAAACTGTGATCCGCCTGTCTCAGTTTCCCAAGTACTGGGATTACAGTCATGCACCACCAGCCCAGCTTGATTTATAGTTTTTAATATACTTATCAAAATCATTGTTCCAGTGCATATTTATTATGACCATTACTTTAGACCATTTCAGTTAGTTTTTACTTAATTGTAATGACATAGCCTGGTAGGGTCGTACTTGAAGAATTCAGTCTACCATTTCAGTCTTGAGAAGAAAACATGAAGTAGATGGAAAATCCTTTTCATAAGGAGAACGCTGAAGTGGTATGGTAGTTGTTCACTTACTTGGTATATCCTTTTTTTTTTTTAGTTTCACGAAATGAAACTAATTATAATTACTATACTGCCATAAAATACACGGTAAAAACATTGGTTTTTTTCTGTTAATCTAATTTCAGGTTATTCTAAAATTTGTCTAGAGGTTTATGGCTAGAATTGAAATTGACAACCTCTTTAGCTGCAGTTTCTAGAATAAGAGTTACCCAGGATCACAGAATGATGGTATAGTTAAGTGCAGCTAACTGTCACAGTCACTGCCAGAGCCTGTGCCATCAAGTTTGTCCCATCAAATGGCTCCGTCTGCCCTCTCTGTCTTACAATCCCTCAACCTTCAGAATTAAATATCTTGTCACAGGAAATCTCACAGTGTAAACACTCATATTTTCTTTTAGAATCTTTTGAAGACTGTTATTAGAAAAAGTGAAGACTACAATATATTTCAACTGGAAAATTTGTATGCAGTAATCAGCCAGTGTATTTATCAGCATCGCAGGGACTATGATAAAACAACACTTATTCAGGTAAACTACTGAGTTGAAACTTTTTTTGTGTGCTTTTCTTGTTACATAATACATCACTTCTATAAGGTGGCTTGAAGTTTTATTTAACTTATAAAAATTTAACCTTTTTTTTTTTGCGGTACTGGGGATTGAACGCAGGGGCGTTCTACCTCCGCGCTACACCCCCGGCCCTATTTTTTTTATGCTTTATTTTTGAAACCGGGTCTCACGAAGTTGCGGAGGGCCTCACTAGGTAGAGAGAGAGAGAGAGGGAAAGCGAGAGAGAGAGAGGAGAGAGATCGATTGATCGATAGATCGATCGTGCACACGCGCATGCGCGCTGAGGTTGGCCGCAAACCTGGATCCTCCGGTCTCTGCCTCCCAAAGTACTGGGATTACAAGCATGCGCCACCACGCCTGGCAGAATTTAACCATTTTAATGTGGATTATGAATTATTTCTAGGTGCAAGTGAATTCAGTTGTTTTAATCCATAACTTCATTAGTTCATCCTTAATAAACAGGAGAACTGTAGTATCAGTAAAACTGAAAATTCTCAATTTTGTTATGTTTTAGTAAAGATATGTAGCTCCTTTTAAGATTTAAGATAGACCTACTTATCTTAATCTTTATAGAAAGTGTTAGAGTATCTTTAAAAATAGATGTTGAGTGGTACTTCTCTATTTGAATTTAATGTCAGATGGAATCCCAAAGACAGACTCGTTTCAAGGGCATTTAAATGACATCTATCAGTGAAAGCAGTTTATGTGACATCTCATATACTGAACTAAGTTTTTATTTTCACTGTCAGATATTTACATGGACATTAATATCCTTAAGGGTGTTTATTGAAAAAATAGCAATGAAATTTTTTTTAGCTTTTTTCATATTGAAACTTACCATTTTTTCTCCTACTTTCATACAGAAAATGGAACAAGAGATAGAAAACTTCAGTTGTTCCAGATCATGATGTCGTCGTATCAAGTATTTCTTATATTCAGTTCCTATTTAATTCACCCTGACGAGTTGAGATGCAAGATGAAATCCTGTGTCTCTAAGGAAAATAAAAATAGTAAAAGTATTTAAACTTTCCTTATATTTATGTACATGTGTACGATAACTGATAAATATTGGAAGTTTGTTTCAGCAAAGCATTGTAATAATAGTAATAGTTGAAGTTTGGCCAATTCTTAATAGTTATTTTGATAAGTAAAGTTTTATGGCACTTAATTAGCAACATTGAAACTTTTTGTATTGAGCACTTTTAATTGTACTATTCCTAAACATACTTTATTATATCATACTAGAAATTTACCTGTTGTGTCTGTGCCATTCTTTTTGTTCTGTTCGTTTTCGTTTATCCCTTCCTCTCATCTGCCAGCAGCTTTACGTACCAGGAGACATTCACTTACAAGCCAGAGTTCAAGTCATTGTTTGCGAGAGGGCTCCACCTCAGTTCTGTGCTTGAATATCAAAATGATTGTTTTTGTGGTACTAGGGATTGAACCCAGGGGCATTCTACCTCTGAGCTATACCGCCAGCCCTATTTTTTATTCTTTATTTTGAAATAGGGTCTCACTAAGTTGCAGAGGGCCTCTCATTAAGTAGCTGAGGTTGGCCGCGAACCTGCGATCCTCCTATCTCAGCCTCCCAAGTACTGGGATTACAGGCCTGTGCTATCATGCCTGGCAAAATGATTGTTTTTTTTTCAATGAAATTTTTTATAATTCTAATTTTGGTTAATAAAGATTTTAAATATTTTTGTTTACTTTTGTTATTATATACATAACAAATATATTAAAACTATCTTGTTGAATACCTTTTTAGCAGCATAAAATTTTTATATTTGAAACTGTTTATATGTTTCTATAATTATGTTTAGATTATATTCTATAAATACCTTTTATATACAAATATATGAATATAAGTATAGATTTTGTATTACTGGTACCAAATCTTTCTTAAAGCTAAAACCATTCACCCCATACATAGTCTTTTTTTGGAGGGTGGGCATGCTACTATTAGTTTGTAAAATAGCTTCTGTTGGAAGCCTTGTTCAAGGGGAAAAGGAACAGTAATCTTAAATGAGATTGGTGGTGGTGGTGCTGCTGCTGCTGGGGATTGAACCCAGGACCTTGCACATGTGCTAATAAGGTACATGTTCTTCCACTGAGCTACAGCCCAGCCCAAGATTCTGAATTTTATTACAGTTCAAAATTGAGCTGCCTTTTGTTGTTGACTTATTTGGATGTTTAAGGCTTTCTACAACCCAGTAATTTAGCCAGGTGCACACCTGTAATCTCAGCAATTTAACACACTGTCTCAATAAATGAAAAGGGCTGGGAGTGTAGTCCAGTGGTAAGCACCCCTGGTTTTAATCCCTAGTACTGGGGGTCGGGGAGAAGACCCAGTAATTTGAATACCTTAACTGTTTTATATAATCCATAAAGAAATGCCAGTCACTAAGGAAATTTAAGTATGTGTGTATTGCTCTGAAGTTATAATTAATAGCTTTTAGTATAGGATTTCATTTTGTAATACAGTTTGTGTAATAAATTTAAAGGTGAAAAGTCCTTATCAAATTTGTTCCTATTCAGTTTTTTAAAACATTAAAGATAATTCAGTGCAAAACAAGAAGAAAGCTATTCTTTTATTCTGCATAATTTAAAATACTGTTGATCTGCGGAGCATGGTTGCATATCCCTGTAGTCCCTGGTACTCAGGAGGCTGAGAATGGAGGATCATTTAAACCCAGAAGTTGGAGACCAGCCTGAGCAACACAGTGAGACCCTGTCTCAAAAAAGAAATTAAAAAGTATAGTGGTACATGCCTGTAATACCAGTACTTTGGAGGCTGAGAGAGGAGAATTGCAGGTTCAAGACCAGCCTCAGGTATCTAGGGAGAACCTGTTTCAAGAAAAATGAAAAGGACTGGGGGTGTATAGCTCAGAGGTAGAATACTCCTGGGTTCAATCCCCAGTCCCAATAAATAAATACATAAATAAAATGCTGTTAACACTGGAATGTTTCTGTGATTCATGTTAAAACTACAGCAGACTAAAATTCTTATGTCCTATGATCATGGCATGCTGTCTGCAGATTCTGAAAGTGTGATATGTTTACATTCCTGTGTAGAGTTTGAAAACACTGTTGAAATTATAAGGTTTTGAAACATCCTACATTCATGGATTAGAAGACATAATTTGGTAAATTGGCAATCCCTAAAGCAATCTACAGATTCATTGTAATCCCTATCAAAATCTAATTGCCTTTTTTGAAAAATAGGGAATCCTAAAATTCATATGGAATTGTAAAGTACCCTAAATTGCTAAATCTTGAAATTTACCACAAAGCTACACTAATCAAGATAGAGTGGTATAGGCATCAAAGGACAAATATATAGGCCCAAGAAATAGAATCTAAAGTCTAGAAATTAACCAATATATTCATTGGTCCTTTTTCTTTTTTGTGTGTGTGGTGCTGGGAATTGAGTCCTGGGGCATTCTACACCCCCAGACTGATTCTTATTTTTTTATATGAAACAGGGTCTCTCTTAAGTTGCTGAAGCTGGCTTGGAACCTGTGATCCTCCTGTCTCAGCTTCCCAATTTCAGGTATGAGTTGAGCACAATTGGGAACATCTGGATTTTCAAGTAACATGGTGATGCTGGGGAAGCAGTAGGGAACACAGTCTCTTCACAGTTTATATTTTGCACATAACCTTTGTGGAAGGCTCAAAAGTGACCCCCCAAAAGCTCTTTGTCCTAGTCTCTAGAGCCCATGACTATTACATTATATGGCAAAACAAAAGGGGTTTCCTTTTAGTCAGGCGTGTGCCACCATGCCCAGCTTATTGATTGATTTTTGATAAGCTCAGCCAAGTTCATGAAATGGAGGACAATCTCATTAAATGGTGCTGGGACAACTGAATGTGAACATGCAGAAGAATGAAGCTGATCCTTACTTCATACCATATTAGGAAAATTAGTACAAAATGGATCAAAGGCCTAAAGAGCTAAAACTAAAATTCTTAGATAAAACAAGGGGGAATCATGACTTTGTACTTGGCAATGGTTTCTTGTTTTTTTGGCAGTACTGGGGATTGAACCCAGGGGCATTCTACCTGTGGGCTACATCCCCAGCGCTATTTTTTTATTTTTATTCTTTATTTTGAAACCGGGTCTCACTAAGTTGTAGAGGGCCTCACTAAGTAGCCGACGCTGGCTGTGAACACAGATCCTCTGTCTGAGCCTCCCAAGTACTGGGATTACAAGCATGCGCCACCATGCCCAGCTTGGCAATGGTTTCTTATATGTATGGCACCAAAAACGCTAGTGGCAAAAGAAAAATTAGATATATTGGACTTCATTAAAAGTTTAAAGCTTGTACTTCACAATTTTTAAACTTTATCAAAAAGGACTTAAAACTCAACAAGACAACTCATGGGTGTGGACATTTTTGCTGACTTTTAACAGTTAAAAATAGACCAGGATTATGGGTCTTGAAGAGGAAGATCACAGGTAAAATGATCCTATGGTTGCATACTATCCATTTTGATTTTTGGATGTTGATGACCTTGATCACTGGCTGATGCAGTGTTTCAGGTTTCTCCAACGAAAAATTGCTCCCTTTTACACTGTTCTCTGGAAGGAAGTAAAAATGGACATCTGACTCTTTAGGAGAGGGAGTTGTGCACTGACTTTGCCTTTTATTTTTAGCTAATTCTATAGGGATCCTTATAAGTATGTAGTACTGTAAGATTAAGCCAGTTTGGGCCTTGGCTCCACCATCCCCCTACCACACACACACACACACACACACACACACACACACACACACACACACACATAAAAAAACAAAACTTTACCCCATGCTGGGTATTGCTAATATAAACTCACCTTATATTAGGACATTGAGGAAAAGGTTGCCGATTCGCCTCTTGTTTTGTTTCTTGCTTTCATTGCAGCAAATTGTGGCCATGTGACCAAGTGTTGGCCAATGAGATACAAGGTGGGGGAGTGTACACAATTTCTAGGAAAGCTCTTTGGAAGGGGGAGGGCAAGAGCACTTCTTGACTTCTGTGCTTTCTTGGACCTGCTATGAGTTGTATGAATGTGTACATATAACAATGGTTGGGACTCCTGAAGCCATCTTGGACTGTGAGGTGACCTTAAGATGGAACTCATGCCCTAATTCATGAACGGAAAAAGGAGCCTTGCTAGTGATAACTTTAGGAGATTGCTTTTCAAGCCCTTTACATCTGGACCTCTCACTTGAAAGAGAAGTAGACTACCTTGTTTAAACTATTCTTGAGTGGGTCTCATTGATAGTGGGATGCAATCCTTAACTGATAAAAAAGCCAGACATGGTGGTGCACGCTTGTAATCCCAGTACTTGGGAGGCTGAGACAGGATAATTGCAGGTTGGCGGCCAGCCTCAGCTACTTAGGCCCTCTGCAACTTACCAAGACACTTTCAAAATAAAGAATAAGAAATAGGGCTGGGGGTGTAGCTCGGAGGTAGAAAGCCCCAGGGTCCATCACCAGTACCTCAAAAAAAAATGTACAACATACAGACATGCAGACTATTTTTGATGCTTAAGATCTCCAAAAGTCTTACCCAGAGTCTGCTGCTTATAGAAGATAAAAGTTGAAAAGGAGTCCCTGAAGCCGGGCGTGGTGGCGCATGTTTGTAATCCCAGTACTTGGGAGGCTGAGACCGGAGGATAGGGGTTCGCGGCCAGCCTCAGCTACTTAGTGAGGCCCTCCACAACTTAGTGAGACCCTGTTTCAAAATAAAGGATAAAAAATAGGGCCGGGGGTGTAGCTCGGAGGTAGAACGCCCCTGGGTTCAATCCCCGGTACCGCAAAAAAAGAAAAATAGAAAAGTTGTCCCTGAGTCCTTGGGTACACAGGCGTGACCAAATGGATTTGAAAGCTTTCCTTTATGGTCTAGAAAAGTAACAGGCTGGAGGCAGGAGAACCAGAAAGGAAGAAATCAGAAGCATTTCTTGTAAAGGAAAGCTCAGTAAGACCCACTGTGGAGTTAAAGATAATTCCAGAGTTGTAAAGGTAGGCTCCCAAGATTGGTAGGGACATTAACAATAATAGAGAAAATTACCAGTTTCAGGTATGAGTTGAGCACAATTGGGAACATCTGGATTTTCAAGTAACATGGTGATGCTGGGGAGGCAGTAGGGAACACAGTCTCTTCACAGTTTATATTTTGCACATAACCTTTGTGGAAGGCTCAAAAGTGACCCCCCAAAAGCTCTTTGTCCTATTCCCTAGAGCCCATGACTATTACATTATATGGCAAAACAAAAAGGGTTTCCTTTTAGTCAGCATTGAGAATGTCGACATGGAAGACTATCCTGAATTAGCCCTTTCAAATTCTAAGTGCAATCACATGCAACCTTATAAAGGGGAAGCAGAGTGAGGTTCTGTGCAGAAGAGGGAAGGCAATGGTGTCCTGTGGCCACAAGCCAAAACAATGCCGGCAGCCAGCCACCAAAAGCTGGAAGGAAAGCCAGGCGTGGTGGCGCACGCTTGTAATCCCAGTACCTGGGAGGCTGAGACAGGAGGATCGCAGGTTCACAGCCAGCCTCAGCAAATTGTGAGGCCCTCCACAACTTAGTGAGACCCTGTTTCCAAATAAAGAATAAAATAGGGCTGGGGGTGTAGCTTGGAGGTAGAATGCCCCTGGGTTCAATCCCCAGTACTGCAAAAACAGAGCAAACAAAAACTGGAAGAAGCCAGGAACAATTCTCCCCTGGCTCCTCCCTAGCATTGCTTTGATTTGGGCCTAGTAATACTGATTTTGGACTTGGGACCTCCAGAACTGTGAGAGAATAACTTCCTCTTACAAGCCACCAAATTTGTGGTAATTTGTTAGCAACATCCACAGAAAACTACTGGTCAAGAATACAATCTTACACCCACACAAAGCTTTGCAGTGCTATAAACATAAAGCCTTTTCTCACCTCTGTGTTTTCCTTCAAGCTGTCTCCTTCGTCAGCAATGTTTTCTCCACCCGCCCTCAATCCCCTTTCCCTTCACTACTTTAGGCCTCAGAGATGGTCTAGAAAGACCTCCCTGGCTCCCCAGGCTAAATTGGGGCTTTCCTCTTAATTTCCTACAGCTCCCTGTGTAAATCCCCTCCTCCCACCACCACCCCCCCATTTAAAGTTGAACTTCAAGTATACAAAATTAATCATAATGCTTATCATTGATCCATGCACCCCCTCCCCTTTTAGTTACTTTTAATAATGAATACCTATAAAAACCTACTTCTCCAAAGGAAATCAGGATCAGCTGAGCACAGTGGCACATGTAATCCCAGTACTTGGGAGGCTGAGACAGGAGGATCTCAGGTTTGAGGCCAGCCTCAGCAACTTAGCGAGACCCTGTTTCAAAACTTAAAAAAAAAAAAAAAAGGAGGAGGACCTTGGGGGTATAGCTTGGAAGTAGAATACCCTTGGGTTCAATCCCCAATGCCAAAAAAAAAAAAGGAAATTAAGAGCGTAATAATCTACATCCTATCAAATCTTCATCCATGAGACATCCACCACTGCTAGCACGTACCAAGATAACTGTAATCCTGAATCGGTCATTTCCTCGCTTCCCATTTTATGTAATTTTATTGCATCTATGTGTACTCCTGCATATTACATTTTTAAGATGAGTTCTTTACATGTAGAACGTGTACTATGCTATTACATGTATGTTATCTTCTGAAAATTCCTTTTTTCCACATTTTTCTGCCAAATTTTTCCCATAATATTGCACAGTGTTGTAGGTCATTCATTTTGACTGCTGCATGCTGTTCCATTTTGTGAGTAAACCACAGTTTATTCATCTGTTTTTTTGTTGGTGGGCATTTAGATTGTTTCCAGGATTTGATGATCGTCAACAGGGCTATTAAGAACATGCTTGAACCTTTCATCCATCTCACATGTTGTGCAAGAGTTCTACTTGTGTTTTAGGAAAAAGCACACTGAAAATAGGATAATTCAAGGAAAGATTATGGGTGTAGGGAAACGACAAGCAGGAACCTGGAGCCTGTTATCATCCGAGGCTGTAATGGATGGGGAGTTGTGGTGGTTGCTGGAACCCGACGGAAATCCTGTGTGGTCTGCCATGCTGAGAACAGTGACCTGCAGTCAAGGGATCCAGGCAGCACCAGGCAGCCTCGCATGGAGGGAACCAGGAGAACAAGTGCCCTGGTTTCTCTCTAGCCCTTTCACATTCTTGCTAAGGTTTCTCATTAGCCAAACTGGCTCAGAAGCCAGCAAGTTTGGGAGCCCATTGCTGTAATCTATATGGTCAACTCTCTGGAGCAAAAAAAGCAGAGTGGAGAAGGGTGTAGAATCTGGCACAGTCTACCCGCCTTGTTCCTCTGCACCCACTTTTGGTCTTTGTCCAGGTGGAAAGTTTATGTCCATCACATCAAGGATGTACAGAGTCCATCAGGTAAAGGACCATTGTGAGGGTTTATGTGCTGTGTCCGGCGTTGTAAAGAATATGCATATGAGCCAGGCGTGGTGGCGCACGCTTGTAATCCCAGTACTTTGGGAGGCGGAGACTGGAGGATCCGGGTTCGCGGCCAGCCTCAGCTCGCTCGCTCGCTCTCTCTCTCTCTCTCTCTCTCTACTTAGTGAGGCCCTCCGCAACTTCGTGAGACCCGGTTTCAAAATAAACTATAAAAAATAGGGCCGGGGGTGTAGTGCGGAGGTAGAACGCCCCTGGGTTCAATCCCCCATACCACCAAAAAAAAAAAAAATGCATATGCAAGGAAGAGTAATCCTTTCCCCTGCAGAACTGCCCTTGCATTTCTGTCCAAAATTAGCTGAGATTCCATTTCTGGACTCTTTCTGTTTCGTTGATCTATTTGATTCCTATACCACATTGTCCTGATTGCTAGAACTTTATAATAAGTCTTGAAATCAGGTGGTGTCAATTCTTCTACTTTTTTTTTCTTCTTCAAAGTTGTTTTGGCAGTTCTGAGTCCTTTAAATTTCTATACAAGTTTTAGAATCAGCATGTCAGTTTCTCCTCCCCACCCAAAAAAAAAACACCTGCTAATATTTTGATTGGAATTATACTGATTCTATAGAATCAGTTTAGATGAAAATTGACATTTTTAACAACTTTTGATTCAGTACATAAAAATATAATATAGTTGTCCCTCAGTATGTGTGGAAGATTGGTTCTAGAACCCCACTCAGATACCAAAATCTACAGACGTTCAACTCCCTTATATAAAATAGGGTAGGCAGGACGTGGTGGTGCATGCCTGTAATCCCAGTACTTGGGACGCTGAGACAGGAGGATCGCAGGTTCGAGGACAGTCTCAGCAAGTAGTGAGACTCTTATCAACCTAGTGAGACCCTGTTTCCAAATAAAAATAAAATAGGGCGGGGGGTATGGCTCGGAGGTAGAATGCCACTGGGTTCCATCCCCAGTAACACACACACACACACACACACACACACACACAAACAGGGTAGTACTTGCACATAATCTACACACAACCTTCTGTTTACTTTTTTTTTTTTTTGCAGTACTGGGGATTGGACCCAGGGGCGTTCTACCTCTGAGCTACACCCCCACCCCTATTTTTTATTCTTTATTTTGAAACAGGGTCTCACTAAGTTGCGGAGGGCCTCACTAAGTAGCTGAGGCTGGCCGCAAACCCGGATCCTCCAGTCTCAGCCTCCAATAATTGCACCAAGCCTGGTGCAATTACAAGCTTGCACCACCACGCCCAGCTTCTTGTTTACTTTAAATCATCTCTAGGTTACTTACAATACCTAACACAATGTAAATGCTATGTAAATAGTTGTTATACTGTATTGTTTAGGGAATAATGGCAAAAGAAAAGGTCCATACAAGATCAGTACAAACACATTTTCCCCAAATATTTTCAATCTGTGGCTAGTTGAATCTGCCAATGTGGAGCACACAGGTATGGAACCCAGATATGGAGGGCCGACTGCATCTCTCCATTTACTGAGATCTTTGATTTCTCTCAACAGTGTTTTGTATATTTTATTATACAGGTTTTGCACATCTTTTGTCTGATTTATCCTCAAGTGTTTTGTATATTTTTACCCTATAAATAGCACTGTTTTTAGCCGGGCGAGGTGGCGCATGCTTGTAATCCCAGTATTTGGGAGGCTGAAACAGGAGAATCACAGGTTCGTGGTCAGCCTCCACAACTTAGACCCTGTTTCAAAAATAAAGAATAAAAAATAATAGGGCTGGGGGTATAGCTCTAAAGTAGAACACCCCTGGGTTCAATCCCCAGTACCACAATAAATAAATAAATAAATAAATAAATAGCACTGTATTTTAATTTTAATTTCCAATTGTTTGTTGCTAATAAGAAAGATAATTTTTGTATATTGATTTTATATCTTACAACCTTGCTGATCTCAATTATTACTTCTAGTAGGCTTTTTTGGATAGATTCCATTTTCTTCATAGACAATCATGCTATCTTTGAATACAGTCTTACTTTTTCCTTTCCAATCTGGATATCTTTTGTTATTTTTTAAAATTTATTATTATTATTTTGTGTGTGTGTGTGGTGCTGGGGATTGAACCCAGGGGCATTCTACCTCCGAGCTATACCCCCAGGCCTTTTTGTTTTGAAACAGGGTCTTGCTAAGTTGCTGAGGTGAGGCTGGCCTCAAACCTATGATCCTCCTGTCTCAGCCTCCCAAGTACTGGAATTACAGGCGTGTGCCACCACACACAGCTATTTTACAATGTTTGTTTATTTAATACTTGTCTGACCATGAGATCATAGGCTGTCTAAGTTCAGGAACTAAGTTTATTTGTTTTATTTTATGATTATAGATCCAGCACCTACCACAAAATGTCCATACTTGACACTAAATAAATATCTGTTGGCTTAACGACTGTGTAAACAGATAAGGAGAGAAGATTAAGAGTGCAGAATAGGAAGATATGAGATTAGTAGGAAATGGAGGCGCCTGGGCCCTGGTGAAGGGAAGCCCAAACTGTTGAAAAGCAGAAGAGTATCTAGTTTTAAAGTATCTAGTGTTTAAAGAGATCTAGTATCTAGTTTAATAGTATCTAGTTTTTAAAGAGATGTGAGATCATGTTTATTATATTTTTAGAAGCTGCTTCCGTTAGATTTATCACATTCCAAGGCTATGAAAGAACACATTTTTAGTTTGGTTTTCCTGTAGTTAATCGTTCACATATTGGGTGTCCTCATGAGAATGAAACCTGTCTCATTAATTGTATAGTCTAAGCTTTGCATAATCAGTCAGCAAAATAACTAGAAGGCTATGGGGGAGGTTTGTTTTTGTTTTTGATACTGGGGATTAAACCTAGAGGCATTCTACCACTGAGCTACACCACCCAGCCCTTTTTAAAAATTAATTAATGTTTGTTTATTTATTTATTTATGGTACTGGGGATTGAACCCAGAGGGATTCTACCTCTGAGCTACACCCCCAGACAGATTTTTTTTTTTTAAATTGGAAACAGTGTCTCCCTAGGTTGCTGAGAGTCTTGCTAAGTTGCTGAGGCTGGCCTCGAACCTGTAATCCTCCTGTCTCAGCCTCCCAAGTACTTGGATTACAGGCATATGCCACCATGCCTGTCTGGTTGTGGGGTTTTGTTTTGTTGTCTTCTTTACTAACTCTAGGAACAAGTACAAAATACCAAGAAATACTATATTTATGTATAAATAGTGATGAAAGAAAAAAGCAGCCATCGTTAAACTGTTGGGTTACAAACAGATGGGTTTTATTTGGGTAAGACTCTCAGGTTGCATATAACAAAGAGTCTGTCTTACTAACCTTAGTAAAAAAGGCACAGTTTTTTTGGGGGGGGTTTTTTGTGGTACCGGGGATTGAACGCAGGGGCGTTCTACCTCTGCGCTACGCCCCCAGCCCTATTTTTTATACTTTATTTTGAAACCGGGTCTCACTAAGTTGCGGAGGGCCTCACTAAGGAGAGAGAGAGAGAGAGAGAGAGAGAGAGAGACAGGGAGAGCTGAGGCTGGCTGCGAACCCGGATCCTCTGGTCTCTGCCTCCCAAAGTACTGGGATTACAAGCGTGCGCCACCACGCCCGGCTCAAAAAGGCACAGTTTTTTAAAGGATGCACATGACCTCGTGGATGGTCAGAAAAACCAAAAGTCGATGGAAGAGAAGCAGGCTGCTCCCAGCCCTTGGCACCAGGTCTTAGAATAGTTGCCATTAATGTGACTCAGCAAAGCCAATCGCGCAGGCTCAGTGACTCTGTTCTAAATTTCAAAGTCCCTGCCTCCTCCACAAACGAACTGGATTGGTCCTGATGTCCACCCTAGCTCTGGCCAGAGGCCAGGCTCACATCATTTAGACAATGCTCTCTATGTGAAACTCATGTTATAAGGAAGTGTCAGCCCAACAGCCAACCCAGGGGTTGTCTGGCACAGGTCAACCAAACCACAATCACTGACATCATCTCTAATTGCATTCGAGCCAGTTCTTGGAGACTCATGGTGAACCCTCACACCGGTATGCAATTTACACACCGTATCTCATTCAGTCCTTACAAAGCCCAGAAGAGAACGTAGGCTCTAGTATTATTTTCACTTTACAAATAAACTGAGGCTTAAAGTCATTTATTCAGTGTCACACGTGACAGAAACAAGACTCAAACTAGGATTGTGTGAGCCGGACATGGTGGTACTTGCCTGTAATCCCAGTACTTGGAAAGATGAGATAGGAGGATTGCAGGTTCAAGACCAGCCTCAGCAACCTAGTGAGACTCTGTTTCAAAAACAAAAAAATAAGAAGGACTGGGAGTGTATCTCCGAGGTAGAATGCCCCTGGGTTCATTCCCCATTACCACATTCACACACACACACACAAACCCTAGGATTGTGTGACTTAAAACCCATGGTTGTGTGTGTGTGTGTGTGTGTGTGTGTGTGTGTGTGTGTGTGTGTGTGTTACTAGGGATTGAACCCAGGGCTTATACAAGCACTCTACCATTGAACTATATCCCCTGACCTTTTTAAATTTCATTTTGAGACAGAGTCTTTCTAATTTGCCCAGGCAAGTCTAAAACTTGTGATCCTCCTTGCCTCATCCTCCTGAGTAGCTGGGATTACAGGTGTGTGCCACCGTGCCTGGAGAAACCTACGTTCTTTTTGTTTGTTATTGCTTTTTTTTGTGTGGATTTTTGTAGTTGTTTTGTTTTTTGGTTTCTTTGGCACTAGGGATTGAGCTCAAGGGCATTCTACCACTGAGCTAGCTACACCCCTAGCCTTTTTTATTTTGAAACAGAGTCTCACTAAGTTGCT
Source organism: Glis glis (assembly GCA_004027185.1). Classification (NCBI taxonomy): domain Eukaryota; kingdom Metazoa; phylum Chordata; class Mammalia; order Rodentia; family Gliridae; genus Glis; species Glis glis. Next base: position 4,094 of record PVJS01020593.1, on the reverse strand, counting down.
GAGGGTCTTGCTAAATTGCTGAGGCTGGCCTTGAACCTGGGATCCTCCTGTCTCAGACTCCTGTCACCATGTCCAGTTTAGGAAAACCACCTTCTTAATCATGTCTCTGGAATAGACATCGGAGATGCCCGGCTCATCTCCCTTAGGCATTCAGCATTCCAGGCTGGGCCAGGGGCAGTTTCCTGCAAGCATCGTAACCCGCTGGCTGGGGGTTTGCTCAAGATGCATCTGGAGGTGGGCTGGAAGTGACAGGAAGTTCTCACTTCTGCAAGAAGCTGCCAGCCAGAAAGAGGAGGGAGTTGTGATGAATGCCGGTCTCCCTGTCCCTTTGGTAGGAGAGCTCTGCCGTGTGTTCTGCTCTGTAGGTTCTCCACTGGAGTTGAGCCCTGGGTCCCAGAGCAAGGCTCTGCTTGAAGCTGTCCTCTTTGTTAGCCCTGCTCCCTACAAGCCCTACATGGCGTCATCTATCAAATAAACCACTTGCTCTCACATCTGCTTCTTCAGGTCGAGGAGCCCAACCTAAGACACTGGCTCCCTTTATTTTTTATTTTTATTTATTTTATTTATTTATTTATTTATTTTGTGGTACTGGGATTGAACCCAGGGGCATTCTACCTCTGAGCTACACCCCAGCCCTATTTTTTTATTCTTTATTTTTTATTCTTTATTTTATTCTATATTCACTAAGTTGCAGAGGGTCTTACTAAGTAGCTGAAGCTCCTCCAGTCTCAGCCTCCCAAGTACTGGGATTGCAAGCGTGTGCCACCATGCCCTGCTCACTGGCTCCCTTTATAAAATAAGTAGAAAAATATGAAATGCTCCAACAATAACGACAACTGGCTTTTAGATTTCTCAGCGATTGAACCTCACAAGCCAGCATTAATTTCCTCAGTATTTTATTATGATGGCATAACAGTTTTACTTTCAAATGTCTCCCCATTTTAAAGATTGTTTTATTTTGCAGCAATGCTGTGTTTTGATTCTGTTTTTAAGAGGAAGAAGTGTTTAGGCTGTGTAATTTTAGTGTGCAAAGGTTGGAAATGAAATCCCTCCGTTTGAGCAATCGACTCTGCCAACATCCAGGCTCTGGCTGGGAGTCAGAGAACAGCACTTAGCATGCAGCGAGAGGGCTCTTGGAATACTTCTACCTTCGGAGCACATGTCGAACCAAAATGATTCAAATGTCCAAAGATACGGGACTAAAACACTTCATGGATCAAAGAGAGCCAGACATGGGTAGCCTGGACATTCAGACATTGTGAGCTACAAGTATTGGTTTAAAAGACCGTTGTGAAACTTGAACTGGCTTGAAGATTGACTTGGGGAGAAAAAAAGAGGGGCTCATTGCAATAGATAATGTATTCATGAAATAATTTGGAAACTGATTACGTGTGATGAATCCTAATTATAGCTATTTACTGTGGTGAATATTTAGGAAAATCAGGGCCTTAAAAAAAAGGCAAGCATTTGCTTTAATTATTAAGGAAGAAAAATAAGTTACCCTCAATCTTATGTTCTGTAATTATTTTTTTCCACTCAGTTTACATGTTTTATATTTAGGACTACAGCATATGTGTCTTTTCTGTTCCTTCCTTTAAATTTTCTGAAGATTTTTTTCCTCACCCCACTAGAGAGAAAATGTAAATTACCACCATCACTCAAACAATTTCCCTGGTTTCTTCTGAACCTTCACCTCACAGCTGTGGCATGAAATATAATCACTAAAATGCTAACTAAATGAGAATGTCTATCCAAAAAAACAGTTTCCTAATATTCTTAGGCCAAATAACCTTGCAGGGGAAGAAACATAGATAACCTAACATTTTCTTTTGTCTAAAAATAGCCAATCTGCAAATACACTAAAAGATTAATAGTGGCTAGGAAGGGGAAAACATGGACAAATTCTTTTCTCAATTTTTAAGTTTCTGCAGTGACTATATACTTTGATAATAAAAATTATTATAAAAAATTTAAAATTACTTTTAGAAGTTATGAAATCTGAAGTACCTAAAAGAAGGCAAAAAAAAAATCAGAAAAAAAAACACACCAGTGTGAGTCAGGCGTTGTGATGCACACCTGTAATCCCAGTACTTGGAGGCTGAGACAGAAGGATCGCAGGTTTCAGCAACTTAGGCCCTCAAGGAACTTAGCAAGACCCCGTTTCAAAATAAAAAAAATAAAATAAAATAAACTAGGGCTGGAATTGTAGCTTGGATGTAGAATGCCCCTGGGCTCAATCCTCAGTAACACACACACACACACACACACACACACACACACACACACACATCCTTGTGTGTCTAAACTGAAAAGTTGTGTATTTCTTATATTTTTATATTATCTCTTAACTGAATTAATGTGTATATGGACATATATACTATTAGTGAAGACCTACTATATGTAAGTCATTAGGAGAGATAAAAATGAGATATGGTTTCTGCCTCCCCCAAAGAGTTTATAACATAGTAAAATATGTCAAATTGAGCAAGGTGTGGTGGCTCACACCTGTAATCCCAGTACTTGGGAGGCTGAGACAGGAGGATTGCAGATCAGAGGACAGCCTCAGCAACATAGCAAGATTCTCAGCAACCTAGGGGGAGACTGTTTCAAAACAAAAAATAAACAGGGTTGGGGTATAGTTCAGAAGCAGAATGCCCCTGGGTTCAATCCCCAGTACCACACACACACACACACACAAGTCAAATTGCATCTAAATCTATATTGAAACACACCTCTAAACATCAAATTATCTCCTACCTCATGAAGAGTCTCCCTCGCCTCCACTTCCTTTGCCATCCCAGGCACAGGAGGGTGAACTATAGATTCACTGTGTGGGGGGAAAGGCGGGCCTGCGGAGTCAAACATGGGTTTCAGTCTTCTTTGACATGTTCTCCAAAACCGATGCCTTTTGGCAAAGGTGACATGGCAGAGACTTCTACTCCTCACCCCACAATGTCTGTTTGCTCCCCCACATTTCCCGAGGATGGCCAAAAAGAGGAAAAAGCCTGGATTCCTGAGTCGCCACTGGGAAGGGAGTTTCCCTAGAGAGTCACTGAGAGCTCCAAGAAGGTTTGATGAATGAGAAATAAATTGTATGTTAAGCCTTGCATAGGCAGGGTTTGTGACCTATTCTGACAAGTACAGGTGAAATGTTCACCTGATGGTCATTTGATGATGTGAAAATTCACATGCAGGCAAGATGGGGAGATTTGTTTCAGCAACTTAGCGAGACCCACAGCAACTTAGTGAGACCCTGGTTCAAAATAAAAAATAAAATAGGGCTGCGGGTCTAGCTCAGAGGTAGAACACACCTGGGTTTAATCCCCAGTACCAAACAAACACCCCCTCACTACCAAACCAAAGTAAACCAAACCAAACAAATTGGTTTACTTACTTTTTCTGTGCCAATTCCCTCTACTAATAGTGGAAAAGTCCTGACCAACCTCCAGCTCTACCCAGGCTTCTTCTGCACCTATTATTTCATTATTATTCCTCCTCCTCCTCTTCCTCCTCCTCCTCCTCCTCTTCCTCCTCTTTCTCCTCTTCCTCCTCTTCCCTCTCCTCCTCCTCCTCCTTTGTAGGGATTGAGCCCAGGAACATTCTACCACAGAGCTATACCCTATTTTATTTTTTATTTTGAAACAGGGCCTCACTAAGTTGCTGAGACTAGCCTCAAACCTTTAATCCTCTGTCTCAGCCTCCCAAGTACTTCTAAAATTTCTAAAATTTGTGGAACTTGAGCAAGCCAATCTTCTTGATTCTCAGGGTTTTTTGGGTTTCGTTTTGTTGTTACCTGTAAACTGGGGAATATGGCACTACTATTCATAGGATTGTTTTGAAAATTACATTAAATTATATAGCAAAGCCCAACTTCACAGCCTGGCAGGTAGAGCAGCTTCTTAAGAGTTGATAGGGAGAACCAAGATGGCGGGATAGTGAGAGGCAGCATGTCGCCGGTGCTCCGAGAGTCGGAGCTCGGCCTGTGGGAAGACTGCTTCTTAACAAGAAAAGCGGGGCAGACAAAACTCAACAAGACAAAGAGAGACGAAGAGCAGCAGAATGCCAGGCAGTGGACAGAGCGGGGGGGGGGGGGG
>PVJS01020592.1:0-32420 GCA_004027185.1 Glis glis | reverse complement strand
AAGTGACCCACCGAGGAAGAGCATTCTAGAAGGTGAGTCAGAAAGATAGGCAGGAGCCAGATCAGGCAGGTCCTCTTAGGCCACGGTAAGAATATTTTATTCTGCATGCAATGGGAATGATCGCAAAGAACTGACATCAATATGGTAACGATATTTAGAATTTTTAAAGATTACTCTGGCTGCTAGAAGCAAGGCTGTTGGGCAGAAGAAGCAATGAGGGCTTAGACCAGGGAGGTGGAGGTGCGCAGGTGAGGAGCAGAATGGGATTGCGCTTTTGAATAGAGACGACAGAACTGGGGATCTGAGAAGAGAGAAGGTGCAGGGATGTCTCCTAGGCTTGTGGCGTAGTAACTGGATGGATGGTGCTGTCGTGTACTGCAGGAGTGTACTGCACAGTTTCCCTCCCACCTGTGTGTCTTGTTATTACTTTGCTGGGCAACTTGGGCCCTTCCCCAGATACTCTCCCCTTCCCCGTTCTTCTTGCCCTGTGTCTGCCTGCCCTGCAGCACGTGCTGCTGGGAAAGCCGCCCCTGGGGGTGGCCTGGTTCTGCCTCCTGAGGTTGACTACACTGCAGTGAGTATAATCTGGATTCCTTAAGACTGTGAAAAGATCCAGGTGGGCATTAAGACCTCCTGGAGATATAGTATGAGCTCAATGGACCAATAGGAGCTTGCCCAGTGGGAGACCCAAGCCAGGACGGAGACCCTAGACAAATCCTCTCCACCATTATTCTTCTCATGGCCAACCAACCACATGATCTACTTAGTGACAGGCTGTGTCTCTGAGCTCATGAAGCTGTGGCCAGCTTGATAAATTGCCACCTTGTATATCTCACCACCTTGAGTTCACACTTCCCACTAAACCATTGGCTCCTAAGGCTTGTCTCGGGTAAGGTTTTCTAAAAACCTAGATGGAGGCAGGGAATAAAAATTATTTCTTTTTTTTTTCTTCTTCTTTTTTTTTTTTTTTTGTACTGGAGATTGAACCCAGGGGCATTTTACCTCCAAGCAATACTCCCAGCCCTTTTTATTTTGTTTTTATTTTTGAAACAGGGTCTCACTAAGTTGATGAGGCTGGCTTTGACCTTGTAATCCTCCTGTCTCAGCCTCCCAAGTACTGATAAGTTTGAAATATCTGCTAAACATCCAAATAGGGATGTTGGACCTATAAGTCTAGAGTTCTGGGAGATCAAGGTTTCTCATCCTTGGGGCTGTTGACATTTGGGCTACTTTTTTGTTGGGGAAGGCTTTCCTATGGATTTTTGGATGTTCATCTGCATCCCTCTCTCCATCCCTCACTCATGCATCTACCCACTAGATACCAGTAGCACCTGCCCTCGGTCCTGACAACCAAAAATCTCTCCGGTCACTGCCAAAGCTGCCCTCAGCTGAGAACCACTGGGTAGATGTTAGTTAAAGCCAGACTGCTGGGTGAGAGCACGTGAACATGAGGGTAGCAAGAGAAGAGGAAATGTTTGTTCTGGGATTGTTCTTCAGGATGTGGTAATGCCAAGAGGCCAATACAAGAAGGGAGAGCCTAGAAAGGAGCCAAGGAAAAGGTGTGATTGGTGAGATGGGAAACCAGGAGAGGGTGGGGCTGTGAACCGAATGAAAATGAGACCAACTCTGCTGACTGCTGCTGAAAGAGTAAGGAGCATGAGCAATGTATAATTGACTCTTGAGTTTAGGAAACTGGAGTTGAAAAGAAATTGAGGGAGAACCAGTGACAGTGAGTAAAAACAACTCCTGGAGTTTTGAGTGTCAGGGGGAGCAGAAGCATGGAGTAGTAGGCTGCAGGAACATGACAGGTGACAAGGTTGTTTAGGATGAGAGCTATTACAATGTATTTGTATGCTAATGGGAATGATTCAGTAGAAAAGGAAAAATCGTTGATACATGGTAGAAAGAGAAAAATTAGCGCAGTGTTCTTAAGAAGGCAAAAGGAGAATGGGATTTGAGACAAATAAAAAAGGGAGTGGCGTCTGTAAAGAATCTTTATTCTTTTTTATTTTTTTTTATCTTTTTATTGGTGCATTGTAGTCTCACATCACAATGAGTATCAGTTTGGTCTTAACATACATGCACACAGCTCTTTGTGTCCCTCCCCCCGAATCTTTATTCTATAGAGAGAGGAAGGCAAGAGAAAGCACAGTGGTCAGGCACAGGGAGTTGAATAGATGTGGTCAGGAGAGTTTATGGACATCACTTACACCCTGGGAGTTGAATAGATGTGGTCAGGAGAGTTTATGGACATCACTTACACCCTGGGAAGAAATTTTCTCAGGAAAAGAAGAAGCGAGGTCATCAGCTAAAATGTGAGGATGAGGAAGGAAGTTTTAGAAATTGGAGGTGAGAACTGAAAAATGAACGCCCAGGAGAATAGGAAAGTGATGGATTAGGGAATGTAGCCAGACAGTACCCGGGGCTCACTTGTGGTGGGAACCATGCTTTTAAGCCATCAGGCCCTGGGTGTTTGAGACAAACTTGCATGCGAGTTATGGTGGAATTAGTCCTGATGATCTATAATGGAAAAATGTGTAACTAGTTCTAAATATAGCGTTCTTCTTGGGATTGGTTTCTTAAGTGCTGTGTCGTGGAATGACAAGCAATGGCTTGAGATGATGTGGTCTCACCAGGCAGGAAATGTCCCTGGGGACTCACCTGAGACCCTGCAGTTTCATAAGCAGGGGAATGGTGGCCTTACAAGGTTTGAAATGCAATTATAAAAAGTAATATAGAATCACTAGTGGTTCTAAGGAAAAGTCATCAAGGATTTAAGATGACAATGAGTAGCATAGCTGGTGACATCAATCAGGGGTCCTCTTGTTTGCATGTGCAATTGGCCTCATCTCTGGAAGGACTCCAGGAGCCTGTGGACCCTCTGAAATTGCATATAGATTATTGTTTGTATGCGTCTATAATCTTATTTCTGAGGACAAGATCCATAAGTAATTTTATTACATACTCAAAGGGAGATTAGACCATAACAGTTGAAAGCCTAAGTTCTTAAATCAGAGATGAATTCTAATTCAACCACTCTGTTCTTGGACAAGTCACTTTATCACTTTACATATTCATCCCCTTATTTACCAATAAGGAGATAAAACTTTGCATATGTAAAATGTAATACTTCTACATAACACAAATCAAATTCTGATCAGGGCCTAGCACTAAGTTTGCGCTCATGAAATACCAGCTTGAAGAAGGAGAGTAAGAGGAGGAGGAGGAGGAAGAGGAGGAGGAGGAGAAGGAGGAGGAGGAGGAAGAAGAAGAAGAAGAAGAAAAACAAGAACAAGAAGAAGAAGAAGAACAAGAAGAAGAACAAGAAGAAGAAGAAGAAAGTGAAGAAGAAGAAGAAGATGGCCAAAAAAGTCAGGAACCATTGCATTAACAGGTCTGTAATCAACATTCATTGAGGCAAAAACAATCCCTATATATTCAAGAATCAAATGTCACCCTTATCTTCATATATAACTTCAAAATTCAACCAAAGCAGAATAACTGGCACTGGATTTTTCCATCACAAACTACATACACATACATACACACACACACACACACACACACACACACACACACACACACATATATATTTACACACACATATGACAGCATTGGGAAATAGGGCAGAATGGTGATCTTTTAGAAAGGGGAAACAAATAAGATGAGTCCTATGATTGGCCTGGCTTTCTGCCTAGAGGTTCTTTCTGGAAGCTATGCAGAGATATAAAACCCAAGGAGAGTCTGGCAATCTCACTGAGCCAAGGATTGGAGTCTTGTGAGGCTGAGATAGCTGAAACTCATGAGGCAAAGTCCTAGAGAGGAAGGAGCTACACAGAGAAAAGCAACAAAAACCTACAGGGTTACCCCTTTGAGTCTATTGCTAAATACTGAACTGTACACAGGCAGAGTAAAACTCTACAAAGCCAAGTTATTCAATATTCAAAAATTAGTACAGTTCATTCTATTGGAAGATTCACAGGAGACTCTCAACAGATTCAGAAAAGCTATTTGACAAAATTCAACATGCGTTCATGATTAAAACAAAAACAAACCTTTCGGTATGCTGGAAATAAAAGAAACTTCCTCAACCTGATAAAAGACGTACACAAATCACCTACAGCAAACATCATACTTCATGGTAAAAAGGCTGAATGTTCTCCCGCTAGGATCAGGATGCACTCTTATTGCTTCTATTCAACATTGCATCAAAGGTCCTAGCTAATGCAAAAAGAAATAAAAGGCACATAACTTGGAAAGGATGAAGTAAACCTATGCTTATTTATAGACAGTATGATTGCATATGTAGAAAATCCTAAGGAATATACAAAGCTACCGTGAATAGTAAATGAACTTACTAAGGCTGAAGTATACAAGGTACACACAGAAAACTCAATAGTATCTCTATCATTTACAATAGCATCAAAATATAAAATACTTAATGTAACAAAATATGATACACGGAAGATCAGTACATGGAAAATTATAACACATTACTGAAAGAAAGAAGACCTAAATAAATGGAAAGATATACCATGATCATGGATTGAAAGACTCAATTTTGTTATGATTTCAGTTCTCCCCATACTGACCAAAGATTCAACATAACCCTAATCAAAATGTCAGCAGACTTGTTTACAGAAATTGATTCTAAAATCAAGCTGATCCTTTTATTGTGTTTTAAGAAAACACAATATAACCAGAATAGATAAAAGAAGCCTTAAGAGCTAAGTTATAGGATTTCCACTTGTTTTAAGTCTACAATAATAAAGCTACAATAATTAAGACAGTGTGGTATTGGTGTAAGAGAAGACATAATATCCATAGAACAAAATAGAGAGTCCAAAAATAGACACACACATATATGATCAATTAATTTTCAACAAAAGCACCATGGTAATCCAATGGAGAAAGATAGTCTTCTCAACAAATGCAGTTTTGACCATTGAATAGCCATAAACAGTCACATTTATCTCATACTTTACAAAATATTTGCAAAATGAATGGTAGACCTAAATGTAAAAGCTAAAGCTATGTGACTTCTAGAAGAAAATGCAAGAGAAAATCTTTACAATTTAGAACACAAACCATAAAAGAAAAAGTTGAGACATTGAGCTTCATAAAAATTAAAAACTTCTCTTCAAAAGACACTGTTAAGAAAATGAAAAAACAAGCCACAGACTGGGAAAAAATATTCACAATACATATCTCTGACAAAGGACTCATATTCAGACATAAAAGTAACTCTTATGACTCAATAAGAAGGCAAACAACATAATTAAGGATGATTGGATGATTTAAATAGATGCTTCCTAAAAGAATATGTATTGTTTGGTTCTGTTTATTTGAAAATCTAGAACAAGCAAAAAAAAATTGATACTTCATAAAAGAACACATATTGTTTGTCTCCATTTATATGAAATTCTGAAACAGGCAAACACCGATCAGTGGTTTCTGGTACGAGGGATAAGGGGCTTGAGTACCAAAAGGCATGAGAGAATTTGGGGGACTCAACATCTTAATTGTGATGGTTACATGGTGTCTGATTTAGTCATAATTCACAGAATGGTACATTTAAAATAGGTACATGTTATTGTATGTAAACTATGTCCAAATAAAATGTACTTTGAAAATACCTTATCAAAGAGATAATATTGAAATACATTGAATGACAAAGAAGATTAAAAACCAGTAGTTTTCAAGAGCTCACCCTACCAAGGTTTCTTAAAGAAACTGTTCTGAGTTGTCCTTGGAAGAAGAGTACATTAGTATGAAAGATAGAGAAATGTTCTATTTTACCCAGACTATCTGGGCAGGCTCAGAGGTTGGACAGGGGTGGCATTTAGAAATTTACTAAGAAATAATCATGGAAGCGTTGAGCTCCTGCAGTGCTTCAATCATTGCGTACTGCATCAGAGACCAAGACAGAATCCCTGAACTCAAGGCCAAAGGAGTTGTGGAGGCCAGGAACTAGAGAGGTAAACTTCAGTACAATGTGACAAACACTTTAATGGACCAGGCAAAAGTGTGTTGGGAAGAGTGGCCCCTCGCCAAGCTTTGGGAGTAAGAGAAGAATTCCCAGGGGAAGTCACAAGGTAACGAGTGAGATGAATCCTAAAAAGCGAGTAGAAGGTGTGGACATGGGAGGACCGTCTAGAACAAAGGCAGCAGCGCCCTTTGAGGTTCCAGATCTGCAGGTGAATGCAGATCATGCTCAAAAAAAAGTAACTTAAGTCAGTAGAAGTGGAGGGTTAAGGACAAGGTGGTGAATGGCAAAAATGAGGCTAGAGATGTTGGCAAGAGCCAGGTCATGAAGCCCCTTGCAAGGGACTGTAGTGGACCTGTTGACTTCCTCGTGAGCCTCCAATTTTTCCAAACGGAATTCCCTCCATTATAGTTGTGTGCCTGAAAGGAAGCCCAGAGCTCTAGGGGCCACCAATGTGATTGGCCTGTGACCATATTCTAGCCAAGGGGATGTGAGGGGCCTCTGCTGCCGGTACTTAAGGAGGCTCCCTCAGCGATAGGAGAAAGCATAGTCAGACTGCCTTCTCTCCATTCTCCACATGTCACTTCTGGATGAGTCATTGCTATCACCACCCGGCTAGCAGCCCGAATGACTGAGCCAACACTGAGGATGCTATAGCAGAGAGAGGAGGAAACAGATCTGGAATCTGGTGACATCATCGAGCTACCGAATCCATCCGCCATGAAAACTTACAGTGGAACTGTTATGAAATTCAATAACTTAGCCAGGCATGGTGGTGCATGTCCAAGTACTGTAATCTCAGTACTTAGGAGGCTGAGACAGAAGGATCACAGGTTCGAGACCAGCCTCAGCAACTTAGCAAGCCTCTCAGCAACCTAGTGAGACCCTGTTTCAAAACAAAAAATTTTAAAAAGGGCTGGAGGTGTAGCTTGAAGGTTGAATGCCCCTGGGTTCAATCCCCAGTATCCCCCCCTCCAAAAAAAGAAAAAAAGACATTTAACTTTAACTTTCCCTGTTGTTAAGTTAGAGTGGAGCTTGCTCATTAGATCTCATTAAAGAACTTCTCACTAAAAAGTGTAAAGAGACTTGCAAAATATTATGGATAATATTTGCAGAAACGATTTAGATGTGGATTTTGTATCAGTTAGAACTCTTTCTCATGAAAAATGTGACCCCAGATGGTTTAAACAAATAAACAAAAAGATAATTACTGGCTAAGAATATTAACACTTTGACAACAGGTCTGGAGTTTCAGGAAAGGCTTCATCCCGGACCCCCCCCCACACACACAAACTTTTTTTTTCCTTTTCTCCATTTTTTTTATTCTTCTAATCCTCAGTGTTGACTTTACTCTCAAACAGGCCTCCTTTTTTGTGTTCCTGAGATGGCTGCCAGCAACCCCCAATGTTTCCCCCGTCAGGTAGGAAACAAGTCCACTTCTTTCATGATTCAGCTGAGGTTTTGGAATTGGGTCTTAGTGACTCTGATTGGCCTGACCTAGATTATTCACTCATCCTTAAGCCAATCACTGCAGCCAGGAAGATGGGATATGCTGATTGGATTAAGGAAATCAAGATCCTTCTCTGGAGTCAGGATGGGGTTCATCTCATTCAAACAGTGAGGCTGGAAATTTTAGAGCACTGTTAAAAAGGGTAAGAAAGGGCAGCATGCTCGGAAGTAATCAACAAACGTCCAGAATAGGAGGTGACAGAGTTGAAATTGACTCTCAGGGTATCTGGCTTGAGCATCCCAAGAAGAAACATGCAGAGAAGGGAGCACTCCAGGAAATCAATTAAGATAAGAAATATAGTGAGATGTGGCCACCAGCTGGTCCCTGGTTATCTTGCATGGAAACAGCAGTTTCAGTGAAGTAGTGGGAACAGACGCCAGATTGCAGTAGTGAAGGAATGAATGGAGTGAGCAAGTGATGTTCGGGCAAGCTGCCATTCTTGGAAGAAGCTTAGAATTAGAGGGAAGGAGAGAGATAAAGGTAATAAATTACAGGAGCCTATGAGGTTGAGGGATTTTTTTTTCATGTAGGAAAGATTTAAGTATACTTAAGTGATAAAGATGATAAGTGATGAAAATATGAGAAAGAGCAAGATTGAAGATATAGGAGAGAAATGGGATAATTAATGGAGCATGATCACTAGGAATAGTGAGTAGAGGGATCCAACCTACAACTAGAAGATGCTAAAAGAAGAATAAGGGACCATTTTCATCGTGATGGAAAAGGAAGAGGTGATGAGCGATGAGAATGTATCGTTGCATCTGTAGTGGGAGAGTGAATGCAGGAGACTGAGGGAGACCCCATCTGAGGTTTCTCCATGAAGCAGATGTTAACTACTGATGTGCACAGGAAAAGACACCACGGTAAGCTGAAGATAGCCCCTAGGAAGAACAGAAGAGAGTGGATTAGGAAAGGACACACAAGCTTGCTCTCATGCCCCACATCTAGCAGGGGGATTGTCCATTACCACACAGACCCAGTCTTACTCCTAATCAGAGTCCAAGGGCTGGGATAATCGATTTCTTAACTGTTGCTCATTAGTTCACCCCACCACAGACGGGCGCCCTGAAGTCTTTCCTCCCTTGAGCATCTCCTTCACGCCTTGTCTGCTCCACTGCCCTCCGTTCAGGGTCCCAGCTCCATCCTGCCCTTCCCTAGAGCAGGCTGGTGGAAACTTTTTTTCCCTGAGAGTAGAGAGACCCATGTTTATGTCTATCATAGCAGGCGGGGCCCTCAGACCGGATCCTTGCAAGAAAAGCCAACTTGCTAATGTTGATAGCCTCTCAGAGTATTAAACAAAGTTTATTATTTTGAGAAAAGGCCCCCTCTTCACTGGACGTGAGAATGGGAAAAATGAAAAGATAAAAAGATAAAAATGAAAAGATAAAAAGATAGAAGAGCCGGGCGTGGTGGCGCACACTTGTAATCCCAGAACTTTGGGAGGCAGAGACCGGAGGATCCGGGTTCGCGGCCAGCCTCAGCTACTTAGTGAGGCCCTCCGCAACTTCATGAGACCCGGTTTCAAAATAAAATATAAAAAAAAATAGGGCTGGGGGTGTAGCGCAGAGGTAGAACGCCCCTGGGTTCAATCCCTGGTACCGCAAAAAAAAAAAAAAAAAAAAAAAAAAAAAAAAAAAAAAAAAAAAAAAAAAAAAAAAAAAAAGATAGAAGGATTCCAAGAAAGCGTCAAAGGTCTCATTGAGATAAAATAAAGTAAATTTTAAAAACAGGAATTGGAAGAAATGCTGATTTGTATGTTTCTATGTTTTTTCCCCCAAAACTGTTAGCATCTCAGGTGTTGAACAGAAAAGGAAGTTAACAATATTGGTAATTTTTTTTAAGCCAGGCATGGTGGAACATGCCTATAATTCTAATAATTGGGAGGCTGAGACAGGAAGTTCTCAGGTTCAAGGCCAGCACACTAATTTAGAATGACCCTATTTCAAAAAAAATTTGTTTTAAAAAGGGCTGGGGGGTATAGCTCAGTGGTATAATGCTCCTGAGTTCAATCAAAGTACCCCCCAAAAGCTGTTAAAGTAATGTGTATATCTATAAGAATAAAATAGATCAGAACACCAGGATAGAGACTATACTCTCTGCTCTAGTTTAAATGCCCCCTCCAGGACTCACCTTGAAGTTAATTACCATGGCAACAGTACTAAGAGAGGGGACCTCCCAGAGTGACTAGGTCCTGAGATCTCTGTCATTATTTAGTGAGTGGGTTAATTATTGAAGGAGTAGTTTCCTGATAAAAAAGATGCATTTGGGATTGGGCATGTACCTCCGTGGTAGAGCAAGTGCTTTGTATGTGCAAGGCCCTACTTTCAATCCCATAAAAAAAATAGTCTGGAGAATTGTTCTTTACCTGGGTTGCTTTCCTGCCTTTTGCCATGTTGCATGATGTAGCATGAAAACCATTGCCAGATGCCAGCCCCGTGCTGTCGGACTTCCCAGCCTACGGTACCATAAGCTTCTTTTCAAGTCTGTGGTGTTCATTAGAGCAACAGAAAACAGACTGAGACCATTTCTAGCTAAAAATGCATGTACTGGAAATATTTACATCTTGAAACGCACTCTAATACGAGCACATCTGCCCAATGGCATGAGCTCGGAGGCCTTGATGGCCTGATTTTCTCCATGTTGCAGCAGATCAGAAACATGTTCAGAGGTAGAATTTTCCCTACATGTAGGACTTCACCCTATAACATATCAAATCTCAGTTGCAAGAAATACTATTCACGCAAGATCATTGGAAGGACATGTGATACAGATGTTTTACTGCACTGCCCAACACGATAGGTATTGACCACATCTAGCTGTTTACATTTCAATGAATTGCAGTAAGTGTTGAGCTTCAGTTTCTCAGTCCACTGGCCTCCCAGCAAGGATGTGACATCAACCTGTGACTGGTGCTTACCACATGGAATGAGGCAGACACAGAACATCTCAGCCATCACAGAAAGTTCTCTTAGACAAGGCTGCCTTTGAGATGCTACCCTGGGGTCTCTCCAGGCCACCGATGAGCTCATACAAAGGCAGCACAGTTTGGGTGCCTCATAGAATTGTTTGTATGTCTTTAGCTTGCAGTGGAAAACATCGTAAGAGAAAAGCCCTATTCACTCATGACGGTAACTATTGCTGGGACATGGTAGATGTCATCAACCATGTTACGCAGTATCTTCTTTTATGAAGATCCCTGGAAGAAATCTGATTCTCAATTTCAGAGAATGTCAAACCATGGTTTCCCTAAAGCCTGGATTGTTCTCATCTCATGGAAGCTGTGATTCTTTTTTCTTTTTTTTTTTTTTTTGTACTGGTGACTAAACCCAGAGGCATTCTACCTCCAAGCTGTACCCCTTTTTATTTTTTTGTTTTGAAACAAGGCCTCGCTAGGTTGCTGAGAGTCTCACTAAATTGTTGAGGCTGTCCTTGAACCTGCGATCCTCCTGTCTCAGCCTCCCAAGTAGTGGGATTATAGGCATGTGCCCCACACCCGGCCTAGTATATTTTTATGAATAGCGTATCTTTTTTTAAATCCTAGTCATCTAGGAGCATAGTGCTGCTGCTCTGACTTCACTCACGGAACCTTCTAACATGCCAGTCTCACCCGTCCCCCTGGTTATGTGACATACATTTCACACACACAATATATTCATCCACAAATAAGTTCTCTGATCAATTCTCCAACATAATTAAAGACAAGGATGCCATAGAAAAATAGAATAGAATTCAATTCATAAAGTTTCTAAACCAAATTTATTCTTTCTTTTCTTCCTACCTCCTAACTATACCCCCCAACCCTTTTATTTTTTATTTTGTAACAGGGTCCCACTAAGCTGCTGAGGGTCTCACTAAGTTGCTTAGATCCTCCTGTCTCAGCCTCCCAAGAACTGGGATTGCAAGCGTGCACCACCACTCCTGGCTTTAACTAACTCTTTATAGTACTGAATATGTACAAGGCAAATATCTTTCTGCTATGGGAAAAACAAAAAGATAGCATTGCCTATACCTTCCATAAATTTCTAGTCTTGTTTGTTGTTGCTGTTGTTGCTGTTGTTGTTGTTGTTGTTGTTGTTGAGAAGGAGGAGGAGGAGGAGGAGGAGGAAGAGGAGACAACACCTGTCCGCTTGTAAAATTCGGGCAAGCGAGGAGCTGGAGTGAAAGTGACCCAGGGGACACGTGGGACCAGAGAGATGGGCGATGCAAGCTGGCACGGGCTGCTGGGCAGCTCTGCAGATGCGCTGATGTTCAAAGACTGCGCATGGGACGAGAAGGGTGCAACTGAAGAGGAAGGGAAGACAGGAGCAAAGATGCCCACATGACCTAATCTTGTTCTTCTCTATGGCTGAGTAGAATTCCATCAATGGCCAATCTCATTGTCATGCATGGGGAAGGAAGGGAGCAGGGTGGGATCCGGGGAAAAGCTCACCGAGTGCTGTGTGTGTGTGTCCCTATCACTCTGAACTTCATTATGATGTGCGATTACAATGCACCAATAAAAGTATATTAAAGAACAAAAACAGATGCCCACGTGGGAAGCACAAGACCTTGCATGGGACAGTGAACAGGTCAATCTGGCAGAAGCACACTCAAGTGGAGTCTCTAACAAGCAGTGAAATGACAAACTCGGGCAGGAAGGAACCCTGAGAGCCTCATACACCCCGAAATCCACACTTGCACAAGCAAGCATTATCAATATGACACCAATTGCTTTTAGCCTCAGAAGAAAAACAAGAGCCAATCTGCAGCTGGTTTTCAGTGGTTGAGATAGTAAAAGAAGGCAGATTCCTGATGGCATTCATCATCAACACAAAGCAATGGGCTGTTTTCACTCTTAATCTTTGGATGAGTGTGGTGGGTGGCACATGCCTAATCCCAGTACTTGGGAGGCTGAGACAGGAGGATCACAAGTTGGAGGCCAGCCTCAGCAACTTATCAAGACTCTCAGCAACTTTGGGAGACCATGTTTCAAAACAAAAAATAAAATAAGGCAGGGGGTGTGGCTTGGAGGGAAAATGCCCCTGGGTTCAATGTCCAGTACCAACAAAACAAAACAAAACAACCTGTCGTCTTTGTATCATGTTTTATACTCCCTAAAGATCTTTCTCTGGCATAATTGTTTAATCCTCATATAATCTCCTTCATGTAAGTAAAGGAAGCAAACATTTATTATCCTACAATGATAAGGACAAGGATTGATACACCCTTGGCTCATCCTAGTGGATCAAGACAGTAACCGTAGGCACTGACTTCACCCAGCCCAGTAATCTGCCCTTTACTCCAGACACCTCCAGCTGCTGCTATGCCTCCCAGACATTTGGATCTCAGAGTCCGTTGTTAAGGTCTTTGTGTTTTTCTCTTTAAAAGCTGTTATGAAGATGGAATGTTCCCAGGAAAAACTCATGTGATAGCGATACAGAAATGTTCAGAGGTGAAGTAATTGAACCAGGGCTCTCTCCTCAGCAGCAGACATATCTATTGATGAATTAATCATTGGAATGGAGTTACTGGGTGGTAACTGTAGGCAGGTCGGGTGGGGCTGGAGCTTGTAGACTGCTGAGGGTGTGGCCTTGGGGACTATATTTGTCCCTGCTCCTTCCACTCTGTTTATTTCTGCTTCCCAGTTGTCCTGAGCAGCCTTCCTTCACTATGCCCTGCTGCCATGATGTTTCTGCCTTGGAGCCAGCCAACCATGGATTGAACCTCTAAATGGTGAACCCAAATAAATCTTTCCTCCTCTAAGTTGTTCTTGTCAGGTATCTTGGTCACCATGATCAAAAAGAGCTAACTAATACACACTACATTCTAACAGACACAGGAATTATAGTAGGAGGAGAGGAGATTATTTATGACTTTCTGATTTTTAGGTGGTTATGCGAATATTAAAAAGGATTGGTCATTCTGTCTTCCTGGATTTTTCAGGTTAAGGAGCCATGCCTCATTATTTTGACTAGTTTGAGTTCTTTCTTGCTTGAAGTCATGGGATAGATGGTTTGACATCTTGGAGCTTTGTGAGCTGCAATGAATCTGTGATCCTTTCCCCTTACAGTTGGCTTGGATGACATTGTCAGGAGTCCAAATTTTATTTAAAGTGCATCAGAGAGAAATGCAACTGGATATAAGCAATGTGTATATGTATAACAACGTAAATATTTTATAGACTGCAGCACAACAGAATTAAATACTTTTGCTTGGACAAATGAATTCCATCTTCAAAGCTACTGGAAAGAAGCTCATGTATTCAGCACAATCATTTTGCAAATAAATGAACAAACTGTGGTTCCCAGATAACTCTGCATTTCTCCAAAATCCTAGCACCCTCTCCGCACTGTTTGGAACAGTCTTACCTATTGTTCTTAGGAAGAAATCTTTTCTCTTGGCAGCCCGATAGATTATGCAACCCCTCTATTTCAGTAATTAATGTATTGAGCCATACATGCTTGTTCCTTCTGAGCTGTTAAGCATCGTCCACCCTGCCTTTACTAAGCATGCGGTGTCCAGTTGTTTCCCCAGTCCAGTGTGAGGACCCACTTGACTATGACCAAGTTTCCACAGGTCCCTTCTTCAACACTCTTCCTCTCCCCGGTGCCAACACCTCCTTACTTTCCAGCCTTCCCTGCAGATTTTGACCCACAGTGCTCTCAGATCTCAGAAGTTTCTCAGAAGCCAGGAAGCACCAAGAAGTCGAGACTGGCCTTGACTTAGAACTCTAGTTCTAGTTGTCTGACCTCTCTTCTCCAGCCTTCCCTGTCTCTCCTGCCCTGTTCTAGCCCCCAAACTTTTAATCATTCCTGAAATGATCTTGTATCCAGCCCTCACTCTCAGAAGACAACTTCTACTTTACAGAGAAAAACATAATTTACTGATGGTAAACTCCCAACCTTACAGCTGTCCCCAGCTCTATCTGTGCCTTCTCCTCTCTCCTCAGGCCAAGGCATCCACCTGAGCTTTGGATCCCCTCCCTTTCTACCGTCTCCAGAGACTTCACCATGGATTGAAGCTTCTCTCCCTTGTACTTTTGAATTCCTTTCTGGGTGGATCCTTCTGGAAGGCTTTCCCTCTATCCTTTTATGAAAATGCTATGTTAGCTTTTCATTAGCTTTTTACAAAAATGCTACATTAGCTTTTCATTGCTATTACAAAGTACCTGAGAAAAACAACTTAAAGAAGGGAAGGTTTATTTGACTCCTGATTTCAGAGGTTTCAGTCCATGGTGGGCCGACTCCATTGCTCTGGGCACAAGGTGAGGTAGACATCGTGGCAGAAGGGTGTGGTGGAGGAAAGCTGCTCCACTCAGCCAGGAAGCAGGGGAGGAGGGGCTGAGGACAGATAGCGTCCCCAAAGGCACCCCCAAAGACTCGTTCCCTAGAGCTAGGTCCCACCTCCCATGGTTTCCATCACTTCCGTTCAGCCATGAATCTACCAGCGGATTAATCCATTGATAAGACCTGAGCCTCCTGATCCAATCACTTCCTGTGAGCCCCACCTCGGAACATGGCTGCACTGGGATCAAGCCTCATCACAAGAGTCTTTAGGGGACAATCCAGATGCAAACTCTGACAAAGGCCGACCTTTCACAGGGAAGAATGTGTTTCCGTATGCATACAGGCGCAGGTTAATGCACTTGGGTCCAGGTGGGTCACCTCTTGACACATCTTCCGACACACCTGTGGGCTGCTGTTGAGGAAACTGTTAAATATTAAAAAGAGACAAATTAATATTTAGAAAACAAATTTAGTATAAAATTCAATAAACAATCATATACTTAACTTCAGGCTTAATAAATAAAACATTACCACTACCTTTGCCCCTTCGGCCTTAATAAATGTAGTATTTCTACTACCTTTGAAATCCCCAAGGATGTCTGTTTCTTAGCTCTTTCCCTGCACCCTATCCAGAGGTAAATGTTCCCTTGAACTTTGGGTTTCTTGTATAATTCCTTTGTTTTTCATTATAGGTTTGCATTTGCTTTATATCCTTACATAGCATATCGTGTGTGTGTAATTTTGTGAACTTTTGAATGCATATAACAGGATCTCCCCAATGTTATATGTATTGTTTTGTCACTTGAACTTTTTTTAGTCAATATTATGCTCCTGGAATTCATCCATGCTTCATTGCTGTGTAGTATTTCCTTAATGAATATGTAACAATGCATTTATCTATTTCACTGTTGATGAATATGTAGGTTATTTTCAGTTTGGTGTTTGTGTTGTTCTTAAAAACAAGTGATAGAATGTCCAAGTGTGTTGTTTAAAAGTTGCTTTAAGAGCTATACTTAGAAATGAAAAATATGGGCCATCAGATATATAGATCTTTAATTTAATAATGCCAAATTATTTTCCCAAGTAATTGAGTCAATTTACATGCCCCCCAGGCAGTGAATAGAATTTATAGTTGCCCCACAGACTTATCATCACTTGCTGTTGTCCAAACTTTTAAGATGTTGCCATTCTGAGGAGTATAAAATATCACTTCATATTTAATTTTTTATTTTTTTAAATCGTGGTGAAATGCACATAACATAAAATTTGCCATCTTAACCATTTTAAATGTAAAGTTCAATTGAATGCATTTACACTGTGTTTATATGACATATGAAATAAGATTGTGTCTACAGGAGAGGCTTGAGTGAGATGGGATTATAATTGTCCTTTCCTACACTTTCCTTGCCAGGTTTAGTATCAAAGTTATGTCAGCTTCATAAAAGCAGTTAGAGAGTCTTTAGTCTTTTGTGGGGTGTACTGTGAGCAGCAATTGTGTAAGATTAGAATTTTTCTTACATTTTGATAGTATTCATTAGTAAGACCAACTACACCTGATGATTTCTTTATGAGAAGATTTTTAACTATTCATTTAATTGTAACCTCAAGCTAGGCATGGTGGCTCACGCCTGTAATCCCAGTACTTGGGAGGCTGAGACAGGAGGATCAGAAGTTGGAGGCAGCCTCAGCAAGTAGTGAGACTCTCATCAATCTAGCAAGACCCTGTTTCAAAATTAAAATAAAAAATAGGGCTGGGGGTGTAGCTCAGAGGTGGGATGCCCCTGGGTTAAATCCCCAGTACACAAACAAAAAAATTAATTATAACTTCAAAGTAATGAGATTAATCAAACTATCTGTTCCATTTGAATTCACTTAAAATGCTAATTTTTGATCAGTTGTCCATGACATTTATCAATCTTGTTAGGTATTTCAAAGAACCCATTTCACATTTGTTAATGTATGGAGAGGGAGATAGATAGATAGATAGATAGATAGATAGATAGATAGATAGATAGATGCATATAGCATTAATTTCTGCCCGCTATGACTATTGTTCTTCTTCCCAAAGTACATTATTTAGTGCAATTCTGGCATTGAACTTACTTTTGTGTTTGAATACATTTTCACCCCTTTTCTTGAGTGCACTCCTGCTATGTATGAAATTCTAGGTTACTTTCTTTTGGCTCCATTGTATCTGCTAGAAACTCTAACATTAGTCATATGTTGCTCTTCAGTCGGTCATTTGTCTTTTTTTTTGATGCGTTTAAATTTTTCATTTTATCTTTATTTCTCTGTTGCTTCCCTCTGATGAATCCAGGTGTGGTTTAATTTTGTGTACTCATCTTGTGCAATTTATTAGTCATTTTGAATGCGTGGACTAATGTCCTTCTTCAGGCTTTTTCTATCCAAATATTGTCTATGCCTTCTTCTTTCCCTGCTCCTTCTGGAATTAGATCTTTAATTTTTTTACCTCTCCATATGCTCCATCTTTTTGTCTCATTGTGTTACATCTTGATTAATTTTTAATCTACCTTTTGATTCATGAATTCTCCCTTCATCTAATCTGCAACTAATCCCATGCATTTTATTTCATTTCCAGTTATTGTTTTTTTACATTCTAGAATTTGTTTTTGTTTAAACAAATCTAGTTGATGTATTTGTGACACATATTTGTACTTACCTATGGGGTACAGCAGAATAATCTGATCCATGTATACAAGATGTAATGGTCAAATTAAGATAATTAACATTTTCATCTTTTCAAATATTAATCATATCAATGTGTTGGGAAACTTTGGACTCTTCTCATTATTTTTAAATATATCATAGATCTTTGTAGACTACAGTTATAGTACTAGGCTATTTTATGGGCTTTTCTTTCCAATCTACTAGGTTTCGTTTTTAATTTTTCATCTCTTACAGAGTTTTATGCTTTTATATTTTTAATGCAGAAATAGGCATGGTTCTTTGATAACTGTGTCTGATAATCCCCATATCTAAAATCCTTACAGGTCTATTCTTGCTATTGGTCATTTCTGCTGGTTCTCACTCATATCACCTTGTTTTCTGTTTATGTTCTTATGCTGTCCTGTATACTGCTTCCTATACTTGCATAAGGTATTTATGGGGATTTTTTTGAGGCCTAGGATGAAGGGGATCTTCATCCAGAAAATACTTTGGGTTGTTTTGTTTTAGACTCTAGGAACTACTACCATTTTCGGTCCATGTCAACCAAGCTCACTGTCTGAAGTCCCCTGGACCACCTAGACAGTGCCAGTCACACCTGCAAATTCCCACTAGGACCATCCTGTGTTTGGGATCTCCCAGGAATATTTGTTTCTCTTACATTTGTTCCTTCAGCACCAATGCAGTTTCCCTGGGGGCTTGGCCTCGGGGCTAGGATTACCTCTTGTCCTGGTGGTATATCACATTGTGTGCTAGCACAATGAAAAGGAAGTTTCCTATTAGACTTCCCAATCCAATGAGACTAAGTCCTTGAGTTCTTTCCCCTTTACTCTTCTTGTCTGCCAAAATGATGCCCAGGTTTGCAGGGATAAGGAATTCTCAAGGCAGCTTTGGAGTTCTGCTTATCTCTCTGTTTCTTGCTTTCCCTAAGAGTTTCCTCTCCCTGGTGTTTATTACTATCTTGTCAGTAATTCTGGCTTTTAAGAACATGTTTTGAAATTGTAGCCTAATTTTGCCTTGCATTTAGTGGAAGGACTCAGTCACATAACCTAGCATACCATAGGAATTGATCATCTTTTTCCTCACTATTTTCCAAAGAACAGAATTAAGGCATTCTTAGATGCCCCTTCAGAAAGGTTACTGTTCAAAATAAAATTGATTCTGTAGTGACTATCCCTCTTAAGGAAGAACGAAGACAAAGGGATAAGAGAAAGATTAGAAATTCTCTGGTTTTCTTTCCTCAGTTGCCACCAAGGTGCTCGGTTCTTCCGAGGAAGCTAAGGCCGCTTTGGGGTGAGGCCCTCGCTTCATCCGGCGACCAGAGTTTGCGATATCAATCTCATTAGAATTTGCATTATCTACCTATCTATCACCTATCTATCTATCTATCTATCTATCTATCATCTATCTATTATGTGTGTTCTTGCCTCCTATCTCCCTCTTATTCAGTACATCTGGTAAAGTACAGTCAGATTCGCAGGGGCGTTCTACCTCCGCGCTACACCCCCGGCCCTATTATTTTTATGCTTTATTTTTGAAGCCGGGTCTCACGAAGTTGCGGAGGGCCTCACTAGGTAGTCAGAGAGAGAGGAGAGAGGAGAGAGGAGAGAGGAGAGAGGAGAGAGAGAGAGAGAGAGAGAGATCACGCGTGCGCATGTGCGCTGAGGTTGGCCGCGAACCCGGATCCTCCAGTCTCCGCCTCACAAAGTACTGGGATTACAAGTGTGCGCCACCACGCCTGGCTAGAATTCCCTTTTTTTAAATTAAGACTCTGAATAGGAAATAAAGCAGTGGTTACCAGGGATTGAGGCTGGGGACAGGAATGGAAAGAAGTATATCAGAGAACACAAAGTAGAAGATATGTAGGATTAGCAAGTGTGGAGCTCTAATGTACAACATGGAGCACTAATGTACTGTGTTAGGGATTTCTGCCACATGAGTACACTTTTATCTGCTCTTGCCAAAAAAAATATGATAACTGAGATATGGATATATGAATTTGATTCAGTAGAGTAACTATTTTACTATCCTACATTATATGATAACATCACTTGTATACCTTAAATATACACAGTAAAACTTAGTTAAAAGAAACTAAAAGAATATCTCTCAGTTCTCTTCCAAGTTCTTGACGTTCCGTCCCTTGTCATCCAGTCTTATTCCCCTTTTCACTACTCAGGCCTTCACCTGCTGCTGCACCAGGGCTGGCGTCCTGACTCTCTCCTACTCCCAGGCCACATGTGTCTTCATTTCCCATCTTTGCACCTGTTAGGAAGGGAAGATGCTAAGCCAGGACCTCCTGGGTCCCTCCTTCCTCCTCTCCCTTCACCTTCTTTGCTGATTCCTGTTCTCTTCATTTGTCTTAGAGGTGCCCTCTCTGATTCTTATTCTTTGTTTTTTGTTTGGGTTTTTTGTTTTTGTTTTGTTTATACTGGGGATTGAACTCAAGGACATCCTACCTCTAAGATACACTCTCAACCCACTTTTATATTTTATTTTGAAACAGGGTCTCACCAGGATGCTGAGGGTCTCACTAAGTTGCTGAGGCTGGCCTCCTATTCCAGTCTCCCAAGTACTGGGATTATAGGTGTGTACCATCACCCCTGGATGATTCTTAGTTATTCTGATTAGTACTTCATCAACACTAGTTTATGGGGAAAATACCACTTCTTGCCTTCTCTCTCCCCATCTCCATTCCTTAGATATAATAACAGTCTCTGTTAAGGATTTGAGTCAGTTTAATCCTTGCCACATACCATTTCAATGATGAAAGCAAGATTCAAGGGAGTAAAGAAACTTCTCATTCACTTAAATGCAGTTGAGATTTAAACCCAGAAATATCTGGCTCCAAAGTAATTATGTTTTATTACTTTTGGATGATAATGGAATTTTACTCCCCCTGCCCTTCCTCTTTGCCTTCTTTCCAAGAGACTTTAGTAAGTAATTTAGTTATTTTAAATGCAATGTGGTATGGAAGAAAGAGGCAGGCTTTGGAAGCATACAGACCTGAATTGGAGTTACATCTTCAAGACTTATGAGTGGACTGGCTTTAGGTAAATGGCAACCTCTCTGTCCTTCCATTTTCTGGTCTCCTAAAATGATCTAGAACCCAGTGCTCTAGAATCCAGAACAGAGCTAGTATATTACAGACATTTGATAAATATATGTTGGCTAGTTTTGTCCCTCTGTCCCTTATTATCTCTTCTTTCTCTCCTTTTTCTTATTATCTTATTGTTTTAAATTCTATCTCAGAGTTGTCTATATATCAAATGCAATTAGGGGACAATTAGAAAATTTTGAATATTGAACTTTTATATAGTAGAATGTAAGTTTTATGTATAATAATGGTACCATCGTTATATTTTCAGAAGAGCTCTTATTTTTACAGACATATACTGAAGTACTCATGGGTACAGTGATAGAATGTCTCGGATTTGCTTTGATAAAACCCTTTGTGGTTGGGGATCAAGAAACAGGAGTGAGTGTGGGTGTGGATGAAGCCAGATTGGCTTTGAGTTGATAATTGTTGAAGCTGGGCAATGGGCACATGGAAACTTACTATGCTATGTCTCCACCTCTCTGTATGTTTCAAATTTTCCAAAATAAAGCATTTTTCAAAACGTCCAGGACAGAAGGCTCAAGCCTCAATATCTTCCCTATCTTCACCAAAGTCTTCGATTCACTCTTGCTAACATTCAGACAGCTCTCCTTGTCTGCCCCAGGCCTTCCTGGGCGCCAGACTCCTCACCAGCAGAGCACCATAACCACCTCAGCCCCCGCACCTGGCATTCCGACAAAAATCTTTTCCTGACCCCAGATGGCATCGCAGCTTCCTCAGTCTGATCCTGTCAGCATTTTTTTCCAGGTACCTGATTCCTGGATGTGGCAGCAATAAAACCAACGGAGAGTGTTTGCCGGCCCCTTGTGGAGCAGGTATTTCCCATTCCAATGCCCTCAGCCACCGGAGCATGGTGCTTCTGTGAGCTCTGGAATAACAGCCCATTAAGAATTTCAGACAGCAGGAATTCTGGAATTCTGGCCAGGGTATTCCTGAGGGATGGCGGGCTGCTGGGGTAGAAGAGACACTAATGTTACTGATCACTAATAGAAAAACTGGCGCAAGTGAGCAATTTTCTACATTCCATGTATTGGGAACTGGCATGAGCAAGGGGAGGAATGCAAAGAGCAAGCATTCAGGGGGGTTATTTACCCTGCTGTTTGTCACATCACATGGGCTCTTTAGATTAAATGCATATTGGATCACAGTTTCATGGAATAAAAAGCTAAAGGGCTGGGTTTCCCAAGTTGGATGATTTCATAAGGAGCAAACAAAAAATGGTAAGTGTTTTAGTCACCATTCTCAACACTGTCACTCAAAATACCTGATGACCACAACTTAGAGAAAGGGAGTGTTATTTGCTTACAGATCTGGAGATTTCAGTCTATATATTCCATCTTACACTGTCTGCCAAGCAGGATTTAAGGCTATAGATCCTTAGGGCATGATGGTGAGGAGTAAAGAGAGAAAGCAAAAGGTCAGAGGGTTGGGCCAGATGCTGCAGCTGGGCAGGGCTAGGACGCACACCCACCACACATGCTGTCCTGGGCTATGTGCCCTGAGACCCACCCCCAAGCATGGCTGCCTGCAGAGCATGAGGTCTAGGGGACATTTTTCATCCAAACTATAACAGTAAGTAATGTGAGTTAGGCCAGGTTGGCAGGGAGGTCTGGACCTTTAAGTCCAGAGGGTATGCTTTGGGGGCAGGCTGTTGAGGGTGGTGCGTGTTTTCTGTTGGGCTATAAATCTACTGGGTCAGTTATGCATGAAGCTCCTCCCACTGGGCAGGAGTGGTTTCCTCCCCAGGTCAGGTCACTAGGGTAGAAGTTGTACTAATAGGATTGATCATTAATTTAAAAAAAAAGCTGGTGCAAATCAGCACTTTTGGGGATTGCATTTTATTTGAAGCTGGCATGAGCAAAATAAAATAAAAATTCCAGACTTGGAGGATAGGCTTTCTAATTATTTTTTCAGAGGTGGAAATCCATCATTGCTTCCTACACATCATTTCAAAACACCTAAATCGATTCTCTCTTTGGAGCCTCTTAGTCAGTGAGGTCAGGCAGGTATCATTATCCCTACCTGACAACTGGAGACGCCAAGGCTAAGAGATATGGCAATGGAGACTTATCCAAGGCCACATGGTCTCAATGGTGCTGCTGGGACAAGGACCCAAGTCTATACCATGTTCGTCCTCCCCAAATTAATGTATGTTATTATGCTCAAAGTCTTAGGAAATGGGCTGGAAAGAATGGTTTGGTGACAGGTGAAGGAGACGTCTGTGAGACTCCACCATGGAGAATCTTGCCTGTGAAGATCCAGGCAGCAATTACTATTGTTGCTCATTCAAGATGGAGATGACAACGATAACAATAATGGCCCTAGATAACTCAGTCCCCCATACTGAATGCGCCTAGGCCTTCCTCTCTGCCAGGGAGCCACCTTCCCTGCAGGAAAATCAACCTGCATTGACAACCTGGTATGTGTCCAACCTGACAATCACTGCGCTTCCTCATTAGTCTAGATACAAAGTTCCTGGTACAACTACCCCCCTCCTTCCCTTGCACCCTCTCTTTCTTCCTTTCTTTACTTGACGTGTATTAAGTACCCACTCTGTGCTAGGCACTGGGCTGGGCCAAGAGGGTACAGAAAACTCTTCCCATCCATTCACCACAATATATTCCTTTCTACCCAGGTCGCTGTTTGCTGCCAGAAACACCCATTCCCCTCCTTCCTGTGAGTCCATTCTCTCCATTCCTTTACGACCTGCTCAGAGTGGCCTTCTCTGAACTTCTTCCTCCCTGCCTCCCCTAACAATCCAGGCTGCCCTGTTCCCCAGCAGAACCCTGTCACTCCTGATTACAGGTGGCACAATTTTTATTTTGGTGTTGAGTAAAAGAACTCAGGCAAGGAGTTGTTTAGGTTGTTTCCTTAACTCCACTCCAATCTGTCCATATAGCCTTAGGAAGGAACTTAAACTTTCCGAGTCTCAATTACACCCATTGAAAAAATGGGAATGATAAAAAATTGCTCAATTTACATGTAAATGATCATGGATGTTAAAAACCAATTAAAAATGCGTTGTTGGTTTAATATTTATGATGAGCCGGGCGTGGTGGTGCACACTTGTAATCCCAGTACTTGGGAGGCTGAGAACAGAGGATCTGGGTTCATGGTTAGCCTCAGCTACTTAGTAAGGCCCTCCACAACTCAGTGAGACCCTGTTTCAAAATAAAGAATAAAAAATAGGCCTGGGGGTGTAGCTTGGAGGTAGAATGCCCCTGGGTTCAATCCCCAGTAACGCAATATATGTGCATATATATATATATATATATATATATATATATATATACTTCTATTGAATATAAATCACTAACCTAACACTAGATGGGATTTTTAAAAGCTTGCTATATAAAACTTACAATATAGTTTGGGAAAGCAGAGTCATAAATAACACGAACATAAGGCCCCAAGAATTGCAAGGGAAGCTTAGAGGAGGAAGAAATGAATTCTGACCGGGCGCTCAGACATGGCATCATGCAGGAGTTGGCATCCTAGCTGGAGAATGAGACGCAAGAGTGACCAAGCCAGGCGGTGTGGCAGGAGGAGGTGGAAAGACAACCAATGTGGAAGTAACTTCGTGAGCCAGTGTCTGGATTTGGCGGAAGAGGTGTCATGCATGACCCCAGGTAACAAATGATTTCATTTGGCTGAAGTGTAAGAGTACAAGGGAAAATAATCCAAGATAAATCCAGCCATGCAGATTTGCAAGATTATTCAGTGCTGGGCTTCAGAGCTTTGGCTTTCGTTGAGATGCCAGATAGAGTCTTGAATCGACTTGAATATGGAAGTGCTCAAATGCAAGGATGTATCTGTGGATAGATTTCCTTACCTGAATCAGGAAGAAGGAGCTGTGGCTATTGGCTCTGTGAAGGAGGGTCAGGGGGTCCTTATGACAGTAAAATCCCAAGACACATCATCAGTAAAACTCTCTTGCCATCATCCCAGCCCTTGTCCCTCATGGTTCTTAAGGAACTTGAAGTACAGCTACAGCTCAGAAAAGACTCTTATCGAAACACAAAGCAGTCTATTTTTTGCTGGAAATGGAAGCCATGGATTTTTGCATTTGTTACACACACACACACACACACACACACACACACACACACTTTATTTTCTTTTCAGAGAGGAAGCAAAACATAACCTGTATCTCTAATTACTTGTGGAGTAGCATGAGATGATCCGCAAGGGAGAAGATGTTTCCCAAAGCATTGATCCACATTAAGCATTCTTCTGCCAGTCAAGAAAGCATCTTGCACATTGCAGGAGAGCAGAGAAGCTTCTTCCTTCACATACTGATCGGCAGGGGATTTGTTCCGGGGATAGATTTTTTTTATTTTCTTTTCCACGTTTTCCTACTAATGTACCTTAAGAGACCTTCCATCAAAACAAGAGGAGCCCAAATATGCTTTGGTGGTACTTCATTTGACTGAAGCTCCATTTGTCAAAATAGATTGGTCCCTGTTGGAATAAAAGAAGCTCTGTTTTCTTTGTTCAGACATTGTCCTCGTACACTTCTTCTCATCTGTCCCCCATCGCTGCCAATTCTATGAGTCAAGATAAGATGTGTTTTTCTTCCCAAACCCACCTCTTCCCCAGCAGTTACTGTGTCTCACCACAGCAGCTGGACATTGGAAATAAGCAGAGAAGGAGACCCAAACGGCATGCTCGTGGAAGGGCAGCATAATGGACCGCTGTTCACAGTCGATGCTGCACCCTGGTGCAGAGCTTTGCTAGGAGAGCTGTGGTCTGTGGACCAGTGGCATGAGCATGCTGAAGGAGTTAGTGGAGACTCAGGGTCTCAGGCCCCACCCCAGATCTCCTGCATCAGAGTCTGCCTCTTAGAGAGAACCTATGATGTGGCACATGCACATGAGTTTGAGAAACACTGGCCTAGTGCATGCACTTCAGGAATTAATTAATTAACTTATTTGTTGGTGCTGGGCCATTCTACCTCTGAACTACACCCCGAGCCCTATTTATTATTATTTATGTCATTATTATTATCATCATTACTATTATTTTGAACCAGAGTCGCACTAAGTTGCTGAGAGCCTTGCTAAGTTGCCGAGGCTGGCCTCTAACCTGTGAACCTCCTGTTTCAGCCTTCCAAGTACCGGGATTACAGGCGTGGGCTACCATCCAGCACTGTGCATGTACTTTAGAATCAGACCTCTGGAGCTGGTCTGTCTCTCTGTGAGGACTGGGGCAGGGTCCTCAGTTTCCTCATCTTCAATATGTGGACAGCAGTTGCATCTCCCTGAGCACTGTTGAGATATGTGAGAAAATGCATGTATAGTTATTCTGACTGTGATAGTGATTGCTACATGACAGTCCCAACTAGAAGAATGATGCACTCCAAGTCACAGTTACCCAGGCCTCGACAGGCTCTACGTGTCATCAGTGGGGCTGCAAACAATGGACGTTACCGATGCATTCCTACTCATTTTAGGAAAAAAAATGGTTTTGTTAAAAACAAGGGAAACTAAGATATATTGTTCAAGGAAAAAGAAACAACACTGTATAGAGAATGCTACGTGTGTGGAAGTGCATTCAGTCCTCTGTACCCACAAGTCTGCATCCATGGACTCAACCAACTGTGGACCAAAGAAATAAAGAAAAAAATTTGCATCTATACTGAATATGTACAGGCTTTTCCCCTTTGTCATGATTCTCTAAGCCATAGAGTATAACAACTATTTACATAGCATTTGCATTGTATTAGGTACTATGATTAATTTAGAGATGATTTAAAGTCTACAAGAGGATGTGTATAGGTCACATGCAAATACTACATCATTTTGCATAAGAGACTTGCCCATCTGCAGATTTGGCTATCTGAGGGAAGTCCTAGAACTAATGCCCCACAAATAACAAGGGACAACTATATTCATATTCAGTTATATATGCCAAAAAAAAAACGTGTTGTGAAACGCTTTCCCGTTAAAAAAAAATCTCAGTTGTCACATTTCGTGATGAAGAAAACATTGAATTTAGGGCTACCAGGTTTGGGTTGCTGTGCAAGCTTCTTTCTTATTTTCTGTTTAATTTCTAGCACTTAACCTGTCTGAGTTATTTCCTTGTTTGTGCGACAGCTACTTGTCAGGGTGTCGTGAAAAGTCCATACATTTTCAAAGATAGATTTTATTATTTAGCTATAGCAAAGTCAACCAATCAGGAAACAACCACCACTGCCAAGGTGGTCCGCTGTTTTCACTGAGCTCAAGAGAAGAGGACACACAGCACTCAGGGCCCACAGAGAGGCTCGCCTTGGTCAGGGGGAGAAGGAGACGGCGGATTGTGGCAAGAGTCTCTGTTATGGTTTCTGAAGGAAAGAACAGATGCCACAGGTGAGAAGGTTTAGGATTGGCGAGTCGGAATTGGTTCAGTGTCTGGTCCCTGGCCCCGGGGAGATTAGGGCAGGTGGAGAGCAGTCTGGAGTGGAAGGCTGGTTTGCATTTGACAGGCATGCTTGAGGGAGGGCTGTTTACTGTCTCTAGGAATGTGCTAACCTTGGGAGGCCAGACTGCAGGAAGGTCAAGATGAGAAAGTGCACATCTGTTGACCCTTTTCCTTCCTCACCAGTCATTCTTCCTTGTCCTTATATCAGTCCTACTGACTGTCCATGTACCCCAACTGTTATGGTTTGGACCTTAAATGTCCCCCAAAAGCTCACAGATTGAAGGTATGGTCCCCAGTGTAGCAATATTCAGAGGTGGGGCTTTCGGAAAGTAATGAATCATGAGGATGCTGAGCTCAGCAATGGACTGATTCATTTATGGATCCATAGCTTAATGGGTTTGAGGGAGGGGCTTTTTATAAAAGGAGCTCTCTCTCTCTCTCTGTTCACTTCTCTGTCACCATGATGTGCACAGCTCTACTCCACCAAGTGTTCCCTGTCATAATGCTGCACCTTGACACAGACCCAGAGCAATGGGGCCAATGACCAAGAGATGAAACTTCTGAAACCATGAGCCAAATAAACCTTTCCTCCTCATAAGTTGATGACCTCAGGTATTTTGTTACAGTGATGGAAAGCTGGCTAACACACCAATCATCAATCCTGTCATAAGTTTCATATCTCTTGGACTCTCCTCTTCTCTGGGCCAAATCATTCCCAAGCATCAGCAATCCATCTTATTCTATGATCTCTATCAGAATCCATCTTAAGTGTGCATGCTTGCCTCCACACGCTCTCATTTTGAGTGTTCATTTCAAAGTGTCTTGCACAGACCACGACACACATCTTGGCAAATATGGGCAGCAGATGAGAAGGCTGTAATCACATGGACTCTTGACATGATCTATTTGGCATGAGTACTCTTCTCTATTTCCATAATCAAGTTATTCCAGAATAGTTGAAGCCTCCAAGTGATTCTTCTGCATGATACCAGGCTTGTGTTTTATAGAAAAACTGGCTCTTAGTGGAATTTCCATTCCATTCAATTTCATTTGGGAACCAACAGGACTGCAAGGTGAAGAAATTAGGTTAGATGGAAGGAAGAACATTAAAGAGAGAAAAGACATTTCAGGCCTGGAATGGGTGTTCAGGTAGTGCTATATCTCTTTGGTCTGGTTTTTACAAAGAAAATGTATCTGCCTCAACCCCCTGGGACTGAAGACAGTCCTGCCTGGGGACAAGTGGCTGGACAAGATCACCTTTAGACATCCTCTCCACTCCTGAGAAAGACTAAGATCGCATTGAACAATCAACATTTACAGCATGGAAGTCCAACCAAGCAGAGAAAGAAGAAAATTAATTACTTGGTAAGAAAAAAAGGAAAAGCTCCCCAAATGAACAAGCCTCATCAAGAATCTGCAAAACGAAGAGGGCACAGAGCCGCCTCAGACATGCTAAACTACAACACTTTGCATTTTCTTTATATTGTTCTTTCTTCCCAGGGACTCCATGCACCGCCCACTAGACACCAGCTCATTTATCTTCTTGCAGTTGTCTTGTATTACGGGAAGGACATTTCAAGGAAGATTTACAAGTAAGGGAATCCAGAAGCCATACCTCCAAATCATTCTCTCCTCTCCACCTACTGTGTTCGGGTTTTATAACATTATCCTTTCCAATCCAACACTGACACCATGAAAATGAAATTGAGCATAAAATTCCATTCTTTGTTTTTCACCCTAACTTCCCCTTAAGTGAGAAGTTTCCTGCTCTTTCTTCAATAGCCTCAATCCCAAAACTGGTTCCCTTGGACTATGTTTTATAGTGCCAAGATTGGCACTATAAAACATATTCACACTCTGGCACAGTGGTACACACCTATAATTCCATCACTTGGGAGGCTAAGATAGGAGAATTGCAAGTTCAAGGACAGCCTCAGCGATGTGGTGAGACTCTTGGCAACCTAGTGAAACTCTGTTTCAAAACAAAAAATAAAAAGGGCTGGGGGTGTAGCTCAGAGGTAGAACACCCTGGGTTCAATCCCCACTAACACTGGTGGGGTGGAAGTTTGAGGTAGGTGGGTCCTGTGGGGATTCAATCCTGCTTCAATTTAAGGAAGCTCATACCACTCATGCCCTGTGGCATGAGACTGCCAGGAGGGTCGAGCAATGTCTCACATTCTGCCCCACTGCTTCTACAGTGTTTCCTAGGAAATAGACACAATACAAACAGCCCAAGACTGACCACGGGAAGCTAACTACCTGAGAGGATGTGACAACCAGCCTATCTCCAATGCCTACGGTTTTAGTCAGCTTTCTTGCTATTGCTTGTTTGTGCTGACAAGCACAACTTAGAGGAAAAAAGGTTTATTTAGGGGTCACAGTTTCAGGGGTTTCAAGGGTTAGTCCATGGTCAGCTGGCAGCTGGCTCACATCAGCAGGGCTTTAGGGCATGGTAGAGGAGGAAAGGCTGCTCTTAGCTTGTGGTGAAATAAAGCAGAGAGAAAGAGAGAGAGGAAGGGAGGAAGCAGCCAGGGACAGATATAGTCCCAAGGCCCTGCCCCCAAGGATCCACCCCCTCCCACCATGTCCTTCCTCCAAATCTGGTTGCCTTGCTCACATATGAAGTTTGGGGGACATTTTAAATCCAAATCATAACACATACTTGCCACCATGCCTCAAATTTTGCCCCTAGAGATTCCTTCCTTCTTAAAATTTAATAATGGAATGTCTAAAATATGCAAAAGAGTAATTAAATAATAGGCACTGGAGTTAAATAGATGTTAATGTTTTGCCGTAGTATCAATATCTCTCTCTCTCTCTCTCTCTCTCTCTCTCTCTCTCTCTCTCTCTTTGTTTTGGGGGTCAAATTGCATGAGGTGCATGAGCACTCTACCACAGAGCTACACCCCCAGCCCTCAACTCCCTCTCTTGAAATAAGAGTCGTTGAATTCTGCGGAATCTACTCCCTTCTTCCTGCTGCTTTGTCCCCAGAGTTGTCCCTGTCCTGGAAGGTTTCTATCACTCCACAGTGTGTTTTTATGCTCTGTCTATATTTATGGCATCATGCTGTACATATCTATCTGCAACTTGCTTTTCTGAACTTAATGCGTTTTGTTTGTTGAGATTTATCAATGGGGATACAAGCTGATCTCCTTGGTTTCTTTCAGTTGCTCTGTAGTATAGAATTCATTAAATAGACCACAGTTTATCATCACTTGTTATTGATTAAATATATGTGCTAATTGTTTTGTACACCGATCTTATATCCAATCACCTCAATTAATTCTTGTTATTTTTAATTGTTAGTCTATATTTTGATTTTTCTGTGCTGACAATTGCTTCATCTGTGATAATGACAGAATTTTTCTTCCTTTTCATTGCCTTTATTCCCTATATAAGTACCTTGAATAGAAGTGGCAATAGCAAAGCCGGGCATGGTGGCGCACACTTGTAATCCCAGTACTTAGGAGGCTGAGACCAGAGGATCCAGGTTCGCGGCCAGCCTCAGCTACTTAGTGAGGCCCTCTGCAATTTAGTGAGACCCTGTTTCAAAATAAAAGATAAAAATCGGGCTGGGGGTGTAGCCCAGAAGTAGAATGCCCCTGAGTTTCATCCCCGGTACCAAAATAAAAAAAAGAAGTGGCAATGGCAGGCTTCTAGACTTGTTTCTGATTTTCAGTATAGTTTTTCTGAGATGGAACTGTTAAGTAAGATTTTGCTGAAGATTTTTGGTGGGCACTCTATCAGGTTAAAGAAATTCCCTTCATTTCTCAGGTTTTTTTTTTTTTTTTTGCGTTACCGGGGATTGAACGCAGGGGCGTTCTACCTCCGCGCTACACCCCCAGCCCTATGTTTTATACTTTATTTTGAAACCGGGTCTCACGAGGTTGTGGAGGGCCTCACTAAGTAGAGAGAGAGAGAGACAGGGAGAGGGAGAGAGAGAGAGACAGAGAGAAAGAGAGAGAGTCAGGGAGAGAGAGAGCTGAGGCTGGCCGCGAACCCGGATCCTCCGGTCTCTGCCTCCCAAAGTACTGGGATTACAAGCGTGCACCACCATGCCCGGCCATTTCTCAGTTTTTTTAAATATTTATTTTAAAAAATCAAGAATGAGTGTTGATCTTTTAAAAACTATTTCTGTATCTCTGAGGTGATCATAGGTTATTACTCCAATTTGTTAACATGATCAATTGCATTAGTAATGTTTTAAATTATTCTTAAATTCCAAGAATAAATTCAGCCTGGTCAAGATATATTTTTGTAATTCACTGATGTATTTTGCTTCAAAATATTTTATTTAGGTTGTTTACATCTATTTATACATGAGATTGGTCCACAACATCCTGTTTTGTAACTTAAATGATTTTGATATCAAAGTTGTATGGTTTCCCCTCTTTGTTCTCTAAAGAGATTTATATAAGATAGGAATTGGGTTTTTTTCCCTAAATATGTGCTAGAATTCATTGTGAAGCTATCTGAGCACAGCGTTGTGTTATTATGTTTGTGATATT
Organism: Glis glis; assembly: GCA_004027185.1. NCBI lineage: Eukaryota > Metazoa > Chordata > Mammalia > Rodentia > Gliridae > Glis > Glis glis. Next base: position 946 of record PVJS01020592.1, on the reverse strand, counting down.
TATAGGTAGCTTTTTAACTACCAATGTACTTTTGTTAGGAGTTTTAGGTCTATTATTGTGCTCTATCTTTATATTCACTCTGCCTTGATAAGTTATACATTGTCTAGGTTTTCAACTACATTGGCATAAAGTCAATCATAGTTATTTCATTGTTTTTAAGTCTATACATTAAAAGGAATTAGCCGGGTGTGGTGGCGCATACCTGTAATCCCAGTATTTAGGAGGCTGAGACAGGAGGATCGCAGGTTCAGAGTCAGCCTCAACAACTTAGCAAGACCCTTAGCAACTTAGCGAGACTCTATTTTGAAATAAAAAATAAAAAAGGATGGGGGTATATTTAGAGGTAGAATGCCCCCGGGATCAGTCCCCAGTACCAAAGGAAAAAAATAAAAGGAATTCTCAGTTATCATTTCTATTGTTCTGTTTTTACATGCTTGCCGGGGTCCAGCCTCGGCAGGTCCAGGGGAATCCCTGAAGGAGGTGTAGGGTTGACGAGGGAGTGAGAGACAGGAGGCCCAGCAGTTCAGTGAAGCTGCAGGCACTGTCTCCGTCCAGCGAGCATCAGACTTTATTTTTATACTTTTTTTACATCAAGAAGTCTTAACACTAACAATTTTCTGCTTAGTACATCATGAAAAATATTTTTTACTTAGTACATCATAGGACTCTTTACAGTGCAGTCATTTACCCACAGTTATTAACAACCCATTGTCCAGATGGTCACAACATGTTCCCCACCAATTACTCAGGTCCCATGCAAACTTGTGTTTCTTCCCACAATGTCAACTTAGCTTTTTTAATCATTTGCATTGTTCTCAGAAATATCACGCTGCAATTATCAGGTGACAAACATAACCTTACCTAAAGGCTTTTGACTACTGCCTTTAATATATTTTTTATATAAGTCTTAACTATTTTTTATATTATGTGGCTACATATATTATGC
>PVJS01020591.1:0-32425 GCA_004027185.1 Glis glis | reverse complement strand
TCACATAGTTGCAGAGGGCCTCACTAGGTAGAGAGAGAGAGAGAGAGAGAGAGAGAGAGAGAGAGAGACAGGGGGAGGGAGGGAAGGAGGGAGAGAGAGAGAGAGAGAGAGAGAGAAAGCGAGCGCTGAGGCTGGCCACGAACCTGGATCCTCCGGTCTCCACCTCCCAAAGTACTGGGATTACAAGCATGCGCCACCACGCCCGGCTAACAACTTATTCTTATAACTTCACCTAAGTCTCCTGATTTATGATGGAATAGCCCAAGGATATATACATGGCTCCAGTTCGACACAAGCTTTGAGGAAACTCTCTCAGGCAGATTCTAAATTCAATACTCTGTACTATCAAAAGCAAAACTGAGTTTGTATCCCAGCTCTATAGCATATAGACTCTGCGACTTTAGGCAACTAATCATCCTAGGCCCAACTCTCTTCAGTAAAAAGACTCTCTGTAAAAAGAAAATGAGGTTCGTGCCAACAACTCCTAGGGTTTTTGCAAAGAGTAAACCAGAAAACTTACTGTAAAGCACCTGTATGTATTGTGTGGTGTACAGTAGGCATTCAACTAATGGCAGCTCTATCCTATTTAGCCCTTTTCCGCCTTAATCAGAAGTGCCTTTAACTTGCCTGCTTAGTACAGTTGGACACCATTAATTCTTAATTTGCTATTTCGATTTCCTTCTTTCCTCTTCCTCTCATGCCCTGAAGGAATTTTTAAAAACTCACTAAAATGAAATATAGGGGGCATGAAAATAATCAGGATGCTTGTTTTTCCAACTTAGGAGGGACTTGCCCTGCTGCTCAACTGCCTCTCCCCATTGGAGACTTTTGTGTAGAAACTCTAGTTTCTGCTCTTGTCAGGGCTGGGCCCAGGCAGTCAGGTGTCAGTGTCAGATGACAGCTGAGGCAGACTGAGCATCCAGAAGGGGCAGTGGAGCCGGGCGTGGTGGCACACACCTGTAATCCCAGTACTTGGGAAGCTGAGACAGGAGGATTGCAAGTTCAAAGCCAGCCTCAGCAACTTAGTGAGACCCTGTTTCAAAATAAAAAACAAAGAGGGCTGGGGATGTAAGTCAAAGGTAGAATGACCTGGGTTCCATCCCCAGTACCACAAAATAAATAAATAAATAAACAAACAAACAAACAAAGAAAAAATAGAAAAAGAAAAGAAAAAAAGGAGGAGCAGCTGTGAAGCCAGCAAGGGCAGCACAGGTGAGGAGAGTCAGAGGAGAGATCAGGTTGGTTGTGGGCTTAGAAATGATAGATATGCTAATAATATGATAGATATGTAGATAGATAGATATGATAGATAATAAATGATAGATATGTAGACTCCACATTGGAGTCTCTCATGTTTTCTTTGCCTGTTCCAGGAAAGCAACCGAGTCAGGACTTGAACCCAGGTGCCATGATTCTAATGCTTGGCTCCTTCCCCCTCCACACTAGCTTCTAGGAGAAATGAAGGGGCCCAGGAGACAGCCCACCACATAGCAGTCAAGGTCTGAAGCTTGGAACCCTGGGATTCTATGAGACTTGAAGAAATGAAGCAAAAACAAGGAGAATGTCAATTATGAGGGAAGAAACCAGGACCCTACAAACGGAAGGGGCTTCTGTCCCTCCTCAGCACTGTCCTCTGGCTCTGGAGACAGGAGCCCATCTTCCCTCTGACCCCAGGTGGAGGCTCCGCGGGTGGGAAGAGGTGACCGGCAGCTCCTGACCGAGCTGAGGCCGCCAGACAGACATCATCAGCACTGGGGTACAGTGCAAAACCCTGGGATTCTCCCAGTCAACCCTGCCTCTCCTGCTGCGCTCTGACCCAGGCTACAATTTTAATTTGAAAAGGGCCATGTCTCCTTTCCACAAAACTTGAACAGATTTAAAAACAGAAATATAATCTAATTTCTGCAATTGTAGTATCCTCGAGCCCTCAAATTTGCCATGGCCTTAGCTTTTTTCCCCTTTATATACTCCATAAAAGGCAAGTTAGGACCTATTAATCTCTGTAAATAGCTCCATATTTTCCAAGATCAGCTCCGAAGAAGATTATTTGAATAAGACGAAATTACTATTTGTCAGAGAATTTAGCTGTATTATTTTTCTGTGTTGTCTGTAAAGTTTCATAATGCCTTTAGTTAAGAGCAGGTAGCTACAACAATTCTAAGGTGACTGACTCTTTCATTGATAACAATCTCTACTGAGCTTTCTTTTAACACCTAAGAGTTGACAAAACTCTTTAAAATCTCACCTGAATAAAACAATCTCATTTGACCCTGTGGCTACTATATGAGGTGGTCAGAGCCATGTTTACTCACCAGACTTCAAAACTGACAGCACTGGGGCTCTGACAGTGAAGACACTTGTTTGGGGACACAAAGTAGTTAGTGAATTAGAAGCCTGAGACAGGAGGATCGCAGGTTTGAGGCCAGCCTCAGCAACTTAGTGAGGCCCTCAGCAAATTAGCGAGACCCTACTTCAAAATAAAAATAAAAAGGGCTGGGGTTATAGCTCAGTAGTAGAAAGCCCCTGGGTTTAATCCCCAGTACCAAAAAACAAACAAACAAACAAAAAAGACAGTGAATATCTAAGCCCCACTCCTGGGCTCACAATACAGGTGTACCCTTTCCCAAATGATTTGCTTTTCCCACACCACTCCTTCCCACCCCGATAACCCTTCAAGTGCAAATATTTCTTATGAGTTCATGTGGGCTTAGGGCTGTATCATGCTCATCCATCTGCAAGATGTTTATTTCTGTTTCTTAAAGAATACTGACAAGCCAGGCGTGGTGGCGCACGCTTGTAATACCAGTACTTTGGGAGGCGAAGACCGGAGGATCCGGGTTCGCGGCCAGCCTCAGTTCTCTCTCTCTCTCTCTCTCTCTCTCTCTCTCTCTCTCTCTCTCTTTCTCTCTCTCCTTAGTGAGGCCCTACACAACTTCGTGAGACCCAGTTTCAAAATAAAGCATAAAAAATAGGGCCAGGGGCGTAGCGCAGAGGTAGAACGCCCCTGGGTTCAATCCCCAGTACCGCAAAAAAAAGCAAAAAAAAAGAATACTGAAAAATATGATCCGTTGAAAAAAATTCAAATCTCTAGTTCTCGCTCCATTGTACATATAGTGTTGTGTACATATACTGTTGTCAGTATGAAAGATGGAGAGAATGAAGAGCAATGTACAGGGGAGGAGGAGAAGAGGTGAGGAGGAAGGACCCTGTGTCCTCGTCCTTTATCTTCCAACTCTCTCTCCCACCAGCAAAGAGTGAGTAACGTACTTAGGGAGGCCTCTGAGAGGCACTGGACCACAGCAACAAAAGGGAAGCCACCAGCAAACACCAATGGATGAACCAGTTCGGGGGGGGGGGGTCTTGGTGAACAAGGGGAGCCAGGGAATTTATACAAGGAAACTGCTTTTCTTGATTCCTCCCCGCCCCTGTAAAGTAGACCTATGGGAAACATGAGCAGGTGGACAGTGCAGGACAGTGCGTAGGGACTGCCTCTGGCTCAGAGGTAGGCAGCTCACAGCCATGGAATAGAAAGGCGACTCCTGAACTGTGTTTTATAGCTTCCCATCTGCACGTTTTCATCTGAACTAGAGAAATGTCACCCAGGCAGTAAGGACCGATGGACAGAAATTAGCTGACATCAGGGGACTGTCAAGAAGCTATCTTAGCACAACTGGCTAAAGACATCTTCTGTTCCATGGGAAGTGACCAGGTGGCTTTGGTCAAGTTTCCCCAAGGGAAAACACTCAATCGTGACAGCTTCTTCCATATGCATCCAAGTGCTCCTGGTCCACCTTATACCATCAAAGCAAAAACAGTCACACCTCTGCAGCTTTTATTTGACAAGCAGTAGATTTCCAGACACTGCTACGTTTTCTGACAGAGGGTCCGCATCCGTCTCACTTGTGTTTTAGGAATTGACGAACACACCCCAATGTGAACTACCATTGTCACAACGCATCCCACTCAAACAGATGGTCAGACTAAAACCCCTACAGCTTATTGCTGCAAAGTCTTGGTAACAAGACAGTCATTCAATAAATGTTTATTGCCCATGGCCTGTGTGCAAGGTACTGTAGCCACGCCAGATTTCTTATTACTCAGTGTGCTGCCCCATATAATGAGAAAGTTGGTCTTGCTGAATTCCTAATGAAGAGACGCCTCCCATTTCCTTCAGTAGCTAGCTGCCAATGATGTAAGGAGCAAACGAGAATTTATCCCGAGCAGAGCTCTATCTCTACCTATTCTTAAGTCATTTGGCCGGATGCATTAATTTTTGCTAAAAGGCTTTGGTTGGTTCATTTGTGCATCCATGCACCAAATATTTATTGAGATCCCACAAAGCACAAGGCACTGCGCATGCGCAGCTAGACCTGCAGGCTCTAGGTGGTGTTAGGGCCAGAGAATTCTGCAGTAACAGAGATTTACCTGTAACAGGTATGTTGAGTACATACTACTTGCTAACACATACTGCATTTACTGCAGAATAGGGTTAGTCCCTATATTCAGCATTTTATACCTCATAGACCATGATGAAGATAGGTTCCCATAAGGTAACTACAATTTTGGAGGATTAGTCACACAAACTCCAGAGGAAGCGGGGCTGCAGTAGCCTCCCTTAAGGAACTATTCTCAGGGCAAGTAGAGGGAGGCTGAACCATTAAGTGCATACCTGCCAGGCCATCTAGTGTTGACTGTTTTCTGTTTTAGCTCCTGGGAAGTCCCCAAAACCACAAAGGAAAAGAAAGTGTTGCCTGGCCTGGTAACTGCTGAAGCGGAATTCCTTGGCAGCATAAGATGCAGTCTAGGAAAAGGGGGTCCCAGTTTAAGGGGGGCTTAAAATAATAAGCTAGCTCATGAGGACAAAGGAGTTGTGCATAAACAGGGAGCCCCGTGCCCTCAACTTGTATTGCAAACAAGCAGTATTTTGCTGTCTAAAACAACAACAAAAAAAAAACCCAAAAAAACTAAACAAAAAAACAACTTTATAAAAAAAAGAAAACCTACTGAAATCTTCTGAAGAAGAGATTGTAAAGGGGAAGCCAACATAAACTTGATCATATAATGCAGAACTAACTGTGTTGAAAGTCCTTTTTACCCACACATCTGTCTCATCTGCTGAAGTTTTTGTTTGCTCTCTTCCCTATTAAAACTCCACCCAAGCAAAGGCTGGTCTCTCATGGCTCTGCTCTACCATCCTCGTCCTGAAGACTGAAGCCCTCAACTCCTGTCTCCCACTAAATATCCTCTTTTTCCTAGAGCAGGGAAAATTCACATGGACAAGGGACCCTGTATGCCTGGTCATTTCTTGCATCCTCTCTCCCCCTTAAATGTTATGTGGCACATTGTTCTCATACTCACAATCTTTTATAGATGATCACCTATTGCTTCTTGTCCTCATGTGATATTTATGAAAAGAAAACCTGCAGATAGGAAAACTGAAGAAAAAGAAGACTACACACAATAATACCGTCAGCAGCAGTTAGGACTCTATCTCCACTCCAAGTCTCTCTCTCTCTCCCCAGAATGCTGTCAAGGAATGTACATCTCTAGGTTTCCAGCAACAACCAGGAATCTGGAGAAGGCTAATAATGTGACATTACACTTCTCACAAGAGGCACTTAGTAATGCTCTTTAAAATTCATCAGAAAAACTCTTAACTATGTCCTGCACAGGCTGGCAAGTGCACACATATTTCACTCTCGCAGACTAGACCGAGGTGAAACTTGGCTGCCATTCAGTAGACCATTGTGAAAGTTAGATTCGCAAATGACTTCCCCCAGACTGCTGAAACAGTAATAAAATTTAGGGAGGTAGAAATATGACGGCTACAATTGGAGCTTCTCTCTCTCACAAGTGTAAAACATTAATAAAACCCTAGAAATTGGACAATGACAACAACAAAAATAGGTAGACAGCTGCCGCCATGCTACGCACCGAGTGAGAACCAAACATTGTAACTGTCGCGCGTCGCCTATTTAAACCTTTCATTGCGATTGAAATGTCCTTTGGAGTGAAATAATTGACAAGCCATGAAGAATCTCTGTATTACTTCCTTTATTTCCATTTTCCACAGCGCATTTCCACCCAGCCTCAACAGCTGCACACAGTCTGCTGTTCCGAGCCTCCAGCCAGGCGTGGTGTCTTGAAGCATTCATCCCGTCCCGCCTGAGTCAGAGCCTCCTCAGTGTCTCTGCCCTCCACTCCATTCGAGCCTCTGCGGTTCTCTCTGGTCCACTTCACTTGGGTGCTGAGCAAGAAACTGCTGTGGGGTGCTGCTGTCAGAGGCCGCTCACTGGGGACATTCTTTAACCATGATTTCATTATGACCTCCGCTTAAGGCTAGTCGGAGTTTTGTGCCTGACCACCTGCGCGCCTGCTGAATCTAGGGTAGTTCCCTGTTTCCGACTTTGACAACTGTCTTTGCTCTTAGTCATCTTTTTCCTCTGCCAGCACGGGGTGCATGGAAGCCGCCCTGTTGACCAGGCAGCTTTAACCCCATTGCTGATTTAATATCCATCCCAGGCAGCAGGTTGGTACAGCTGCTGGGAGGTTGTTAGAATTCTTTTGTCCATAGAAGTGAAACCCACGCCGCATTGTGCAATATGTTCGTGATGCGGTCATTCCTTTGGCGAAGCATCAGCATTCATATTGACCGGTACCCTGCCTCTGACCTCAAAAGTCTTCAGACTGATGCAGCAAACCATGGGAAATCCGGTCTTGGAGACGGCTTGAGGCTGCCAGCACGCTCTGCTAAGCTGGTATGCGTATCCTTAGATGACGCGTTCATTGTAGGCACTAATCGCACATATTTTGAACTATGAAATTCCGGAGCACAGGCCAACATGATGACTTCTCTATCCAAAACAGTTTTCAGGGGTGTGGCCTGTGCACTTAGGAGTTTGCAGGGGTATGTCCTGTGCAGTTAGGAGCCTGAGCTATAATACTTGGGCTCTCACCTCATGAATTTAGTTTACGCTTTTCATGAAGCAATGAGTTTGAGTCAGGCTCTTGGATTTTCAGACTCTACCTGTCCCCCACGGTTGGGACACTCTTCTAGGTCCCTGAGACGGGGCATATTAGTGTCCTGTCACACAGCACTATAGGGGCAGCCATGATGGTCATCCTACCCCATATGCTAAGGAATCTATCTGTGGTGAAGTTCCCTTTGATGAAGTGTAGCTCCTTGTTGCATCACCTTTGAACAGAGGGTGCCACAGCAACTTGAGAGAAATTGAGAAGCAAACAGATCTGATAAAAATGGACATGGTGGTACATGCCCATAATCCCAGTTCTTGGGAGGCTTAGACAAGAGGATCACAGGTTCAAGGCCAGCCTCAGCAACTTGGTGAGGCCCTCAGCAATTTAGTGAGACCCTGTTTCAAAATTAAAAAATAAAAATAGGCTAGGGGTATAGCTCAGAGGTAGAACACCCTTGGATTCAATCCCTAGTGCCACAAAAAAGGGGATAATATATTGTTTTTTGTATTTCTGAAACCACATTGGGAATACGTCATAGCTGGCATGATCAGTTATAGATTTCCTAGGCAACAGCACTTGGAGGAGCTCGTTTTTGTCAGATGAGTATATTTCACATTAGTTCCACCTTACAGAAGGCTATGAGATGTAGAACAATAAACGACCAAAAGCTAAATCAATAAAAGTTAAAATCTCACTAATTTCTGTTTTATGGCACTCATTCATTCAGCAACGCATCCTCTGCGTATCAGACCCGGTGCTAGGCACTGAGCTCACCAGGCAGGGTGGTCTCAGTGGGAAAGAGACTCAAGAAATTCGGGGTCGCAATAAAACAAAACACGGGCTGTGCAAGCTCGCATAGACGGACTAACTGTTCAAGGTTGGCTAACTGCTAGAGCTGGGGATCTTCTCAGAGGAGAGCATTTGGCCTGGGAGCCAGTCTGAAAGGACTAGTATTTATCAGCATGTGGAGGTTCTAGAGAGAGTTTGGCATGTAGCTTGACATGATTAAAACTCACAGGTGACAAATGGGGACAAAGGAGCCATGCAGCTGAAAAGGCAGAATGTAGACAGATATCTGAAGGACTTGTGTGCCATTTGTAGTCCAAGAACTCATAACTTTAAATATCTTTTAGGTAATGGAAAGTCATGCAATGGTAGAGAGGGGAGTAAGGATAATTGTAAGCATGGGTGTACCATGTAAACAATATCCAATGAGTAGAACTTGACATTACAAAAATATCTAATTGCTTTTGTTGTACTAGGGATCCAACCCAGGGGCTTTCTACCTTGGAGCTATACCCCAAGCCCTATTTTGTTTTTTATTTTGAAACAGGGTCTCACTAAGTTGTAGAGGTTGGCCTGGAATCCGCGATCCTCCTGTCTCTACCTCCCAAGTACTGGGATTACAGGCATGCACCATGATGCGTGGCTGAAAATATTCATTTTTTACAGCTATCTATAAGGTAGATGTTTTTATCTTCCCTTTAGAAAATGAGGAAATTGAGGCACAGAGAGCTGACCCCGAGGCGGCAATGCGAGTCTGTGATGAAGCCAGGAGAGACTGAATGCAGAGCCCACACTCTACACGGCTCTGTTACTCCTCTCAGATGAGGACTGGTGGGGATCTCTAGAGACTGAGAGGAGTGGACTGGAACCAGAGCCCCTTGCCTCTCACAGTATGTTAGTCAGCTTTTCATTGCTGTGACAAATGCCTGAGAAAAACAACTTAGAGGAGGAAAGATTGATTTGGCTCATGGTTTCAGAGGTTCAGTCCACGGTTGGCCGGCTCCATTGTTTTGGGCCTGAGGTGAGGCAGAAGATTATGGCAGAAGGGCATGGTGGAGGAAGTTGCTTAGCTATGGGAGCCAGGAAAGGGGTAGGGGAGGGAGGAAGGTGGGAGGGAGGGAGAGAGAGAGAAAGAGAGAATGAGAGGGAGAGAAGGATCCAGGGACAAGATGAACTCTTCCAGGGCATGCCTCCTGGTAGCCTATTTCCTCCAACCATTAACATTTTCATTAGCATTAGCATTTTTATCTCCTTATGATTTTTTTTTTGTATTTGGAGGCTTTAAGTTCCTCTCTTCTAGTTATTCATAGAATATAAAAGATTGTTATAAACCATCATCATCCCATTGTTTTGTAGAACATTAGAACTTTTTCTTCCTAGCTAAATATATTTTGGTAGATATCATAAAGGATATATACATGATGGAATATTATTCAGTCACAAAAAGGAATGAAATCCTGTCATTTGTGACAGGATGGATGGAAGTGGAAGACATTTTAATAAGTGAAATAAGCCAGGCACAGAAAGAAAAATAGCACATGTTCCCACTCACATGTAGAAGCAAAAAAAAAAAAAAGATCTCAATTTACTCTATTGTGAAAAAACTTACTAATCATACTAGAGTGAATTTGATGGGCATGAAGATGACATCTATTTAAGTGTGACAATGAAATGAAGAGGAGGAAAATGAGTATCATGTTCTGACAATGTATTCAATTTCCATCAACATTAAAACCACAGTGATTGTTAGAATGAGGCTCAGAGAGAGGCATATTCCTCTCATCATTTGAAAGGTGCTTTACATAAATGATACAGAGAGAGCTGGCCTGCGTTGGGCTGTGTTCTGGGGGGCACTTCCACACGTGCTATCGCATTTTCTGGTTTCATCTCCTAGAAAACGACCTCACTGCCTCCTCCCCCGCCTTTGCTATTCCTCCACTTTAAACAGATGTTAGGATTTTTTAAAAGCTTATTTCCTAGAAATAGAATTCTACTTTGCAAGCAATAGGTGAGAACGAGGAGGGACATAGCTGCTAAGGTTTGTGGCCAGGGCCAGTGACCTGGGTGGGTGGGGGGGCAGCATGACAGAATCTGCTCCTCTCAAGCATTTGTATCTGTACCGGGTATTTTATAAAATAAAATTACATTTGTCACATCAAGAGCGTGGGATATAGGGTGCTACTGAGAGACACAGAGACAGAGAAATGGAGACAACAATAGTGTCTTAAAAGTATAAGTAAAAGGCTTAAATTGGGTAGGATGTTGCAGAGTTAATGACAAATGGTTGAGTTCTAGAGATTTCGGTGGGGTAGTTTGTGGGACCAGAGGATCAATTAAGCAAATGACATTAGTGATAAGGGAGACAGGAGAGTCAAGGAAACTGCTTCATTGACTCAAAAGGTTATTTTGAATGCCTAAGTTTATTAGGAACTGAAGATACAGAGCCGGTCAGAAAACCCCTCTATCCTCGTAGAACTCAGGAGTAAAAATATTCTTGGTTAACAGTGGTACCATTATCCAAGAAAAAGGATATAAGTGAAGGAAGGAAAACAGATCCGAAGAGCAGCTATTAAGTGAATCCACATGATTCTCAACATGTGTAGTTTGAGGTACCACAGAGACCCTGAGGTGGGGACCTCTAGCAAACTGTTGGGACAGGTTTGCAAACTGTAAGAACTGGCATCCCAGGCACATGGACTGTGGATGAAATCTGTCCAGCAGATGAAACCACTTGTGGGGAGGGCTGTCAGAAGGGGGCCTAGGAAGGAAGCCTCAGACCCAGGAATGCTGAACATAAGCCAGGCATAGCCAGCAACAGATGTCATATGGAAAGATCTGATCAGGTCAATAGAGTCTGGATGGAATGAAAGAGCAGAGAGTGGAGCTTGTAACTGCCTGTGTTCTCTGAATCTGCTCCTGGTCTATAAACTGTGGGAGGGCCATGGCTATGGCTACCTTGTTTGCTTCATCTTCCCAAAGACTAGCATGGCATCTGGGACAAGGGTGGCACTTAATACATATGTGTGGACGACTTAGTAAAGGACTAACCTGCAGTATAAAATGCTACAGCTGGACAAGTAAGGGAAGGATTGGAAAGTATCTACTAGACCTGCCGTCCAGGAGAACCCTGGTAGGGGGAGAGAGCCATCTAAGTGGCTGGAAGAAAACAAACAGGATAAATGCCACTGACTTTTAAAATACTAGAAATGTGAACTCTCAGAGAGGGTACGGCAAAGGTAATTTCTGGAAAATGACCTTTTTCTGATAATTGGTTATTTAACTAGAATGGAGTCACATTGTATTAATTACTGAGGATTATGAGACTGATATGAAAATAGAACAGAGAATAAAATACTTATAAAACATATTAGAACACTTCAAAATTGGGGCATGTGGCCATCAACGTAATGAAAAGTCATCTTTAAATCCTGAACTATAGAGTAAAGCAAACAGGCTCCACTGTTGCTTGACCTGGAAGTAGTTTAGGAACATAACAGGCCAGCCTGGCTTGCAGTGTGGATCCACAGAACCAACAGAAGCCCACTTTATAAAGCCTCAGCAGCTCCATGATTTGGGTATTTATTCATAGAAACTGAAATGAGTAAGTAAAGAATTGGCTGGTAGTCAAAAAAAAAAAAAAAAGAAAGAAAAAAGAAAAAATGGAATCAAATAAATCCTGGACTTTAGCTTGGACTTAAGAAAATTTGTTTCTAAATAAGCACTTAGAAGCCCTGGAAAGCAATAAAATGAAAGGCAATTTGCACAGACTAATGGAGCAGCTAAAAGGGGAGGGAGCAGAGAATGGGCACCATATAATGGAGGAAAAGTTTTGTTTTAGAATTTTGTTATAAAACAGTCTCTCCCTGATGATAAAGTGCTGGCTAATGGCATCTAGAATTTTCTGTTGGAGCCATGATCAATTCAAGTATGTGTGACTACACAGGAAAACAGAAAACAAAACAATACAACATAAAGTCAGAGCCATATGTTAAAATCATGTACTTGGGGATGCAGCCCACGTGACAGGGCTGAGTATCTCTCAATTAAGCAACAAAATCAAACAAAAAAACTTTTCTATGGGCCATTTCACTTAGACATCTAATGCTGAGTTAATTCAGCCCATGGAAACCTTGGCAGGTTTTTCTTCTTTTCCTTTTGGTATAAGAGGAAATATTATTTTCCTAACTAAACGCAAAAGGTAGAAAAAGGAACACTAAGATGAATGAGGTCTATCTCAACACAATCACCCGAAGTGTCCATAGTGGTCCACACACACGGGTTAGTCTTCTTGCGTGTCCTTCTGTCATCTGCGGACATTTCTGTCTTCATCGGGCTGTAAATAACTTTCAGGTCACAGGCTGTGTCGCATTCTCTTTTTCCTGAGCCCCAGAGTCACATTTTATACTTAGTGGCCCATCAATACTGGTTCCATCAAGAAATTATGATCTTTTAGGTGCTTAGATAACTTAGTCTCATGAAATACACACTGGGAACCTAAATCATGTTTTTTAGAACGTCATAAATAATTTTGTGATTTTTCTGTAAATTCTTTTTAATAATAGCTCAGGATAATCATATTGCTCCCCAATTCAAAGAATCAAAGGAAAACCTTATTTGTTCTTAATTATTTAAATTAGGCCAGGAGGAGGAGGTTGAATTCTTGGCTTTAAGGAAGGCTATGTGATTAGAAAAGTAAGGTTTGCTAAATATATGCAACTCTGGACATGATTCTAATCTAACTGTTGCTAAGAGAGTTGAGATATATTATGGGTCAGAGTTATTCATTTTCTTCCTTCCACTTCTTACAGTGGGGAGGGCATGTGATATAGAATAGGCATCATAGCTAGAAAGATCTAGATGTGAAATCATGTTCTTCAACTGGCTATCTCAGTAACCCTGGGTAAGTTACCTTACCTCTTACAAAGTGGTTGCACTCATTAAATAGGGAAATATTTAAGATGCCTAATCCAGGATTATAACTTTTACAGGTAAATTTATTTCCTTTCTTCCTCCACACATATGTGTGTATATGTGTGTATGTATACATGTATGTATGTATCTATCATCCATCTATCATCTATCTATCATCTATCTATCATCTATCTATCTTTACCTGTTCAGTTTGTGTTAAATCTATGTAAATTTTTACAATATATGCCCTAGTATCTGGCACACAGCAGGTGTTCACTAAGTAGCTGTTGAATTAATGAATAGATGACAATACTTGTGGTTCTTAAGGCAGTGCAGTGTTTGGCTGGGTTTCCCACCCTTTAGCATCACTCTGGTGGAGCAATAGTCAAAAGGACTCAGGGAGCCAGGCATGGTGGTGCACGCTTGTAATCCCAGTACTTTGGGAGGCAGAGACCTGAGAATCCGGGTTCTTGGCCAGCCTCAGCTCTCTCTCTCTCTCTCTCTCTCTCTCTCTCTCTCTCTCTCTTTCTCCCTGTCTCTCTCTCTCTCTACTTAGTGAGGCCCTCTGCAACTTCATGAGACCAGGTTTCAAAATAAAGTATAAAAAATAGGGCCGGGGGTGTAGCGCGGAGGTAGAACGCCCCTGGGTTCAATCCCCAGTACCACAAAAAAAAAAAAAAAAAAAAGGACTCAGGGATACCATGTAGTCAGCCTCCCTTGCAAAACACAGTGGCTGGTGGTAAGAAACGGCCACAGACACAAAGAAGTCGAGCAATCTGACAGGTAGAGCTAGATGCAAGGTGATTAAAATTTGTGTTCACTGAATTTTAGTTATAACACGGATGCTCCTTATTTTCTATGGCCAAATTGGAGAGAGGTTTCTTCTTGCTTAGAATGGTCTTGGTTACCCCAAGACTATATTCACAGAACCTGTTTCTGGAGAATGTTCACAGAGAACATAATTAGTCTCCTACTGCATGCTTACAAGGGACAATACTAAAAGTTCATGGAACTAGTTTGACTTCTTATTTAATTCTCCTCTTACCCAGCAATTTAAGGCTGAAATATGACTTCTTAAAGAAGTCTAAGGCAGCTGATGCAGTGGTACACACCTGTAATCCCAGTACTTGGAAGGCTGAGACAGGAGGACTGCAGGTTCGTGGCCAGCCTTAGCAACTTCATGAGGCCCTCTGTAACTTAGTAAGACCATTTCAAAATTTAAAAAGTAAAATATAATAAAATAGGGCTGGGGGTATAGCTCAGAGATAGAATGACAGAATGTCCCTGGGTTTAATCCCCAGTAACACACACACACACGCACACACACACACACACACACACACACAAATGCACAACACTGCTCAGGGTCTACCATTATGTCCTGTTTCAGCTGTTCTGAAATAAATGCAGTTCTAAGGGCTTCTCCCACCACTGAACTTGCTATTGGCACACATATATATATATATATATATATATATATATAGTGTGTATATATATATATATATATATATACACACTTTTGTTTTGTTGCACCCTTCCTGATAAAGGGCCACAGAGAAAAGATAAGTTAAAGAAAAAACAAAAAACTCTGTTCTGAAGTCAACCCCCACATGAAGAGAATCTACTAACAGTGACCTAAAGATAGGAGGTGATTTTGCAGATAGCTTAGTGAGTCTTTTTGGCTATCTGTTGAGCTTCACATAATTCGTGATTTAAGAAAGTACTGAAGAAAACACAATAAAAAAACTCATGAATGCAGCATATTCTATATTAGAATTTGTAGAGAGACATGCAAAGCCATGAACTGCTTAACAATAGGAATATATTCTAAGAAATGCATTTTTAGGCAATTTTATCATCATGAGAACATCACAGAGTGTACTTAGACTAAGATGCTATGATGCCACTAGGAAATAAAATCTCACGGGGCTACCATTTGTGTACACACTGTTGCCTAAAACATTATGTTATTATATGGCACATGATTATATATAGGATGAGTATCTCTTATCTAAAATATTTGGGACCAGAAGTGTTCGGGATATTTTTTTCAGATTTTGGGATATATGTATATATATAATGAGATATCTTGGGGATTGTATTCAATTCTAAACACTAAATTCATTTATGTTTTATACATACCTTATACACATAGCGTAGGGGAAATTTTATACAATATTTTTAGTGTGTCTGTGTTTTCACTGTGATCCACCCTAAGGGGTCAGCTGTGGAATGTCAGTGCCTGAAAGTTTCAGAATTTGGAGTATTTGGAATTTTTGGATTAGGAATGATCAACCTATATGTCTATCTGTCTCTCTTGCTGTCTGTCTGTCTCTCTCTCTATATATATATGTATATATGTACGTACACATACACATATATATACACACACCAACAAGTGTCTAGATTTGTGGCGGCATAATTCAATAGTCACTTCATTTTTAAGTACTTAAGAACATTCAAATGCATGAATGGAGTTTGTTTGTTTTTGTAGAAAAACTCTACTTTTCTATAATGCAGGGGTCTCACAGTTTAGGAGAAAGGTTCTTAGCCCCCAGTCTCATCTTATGAATCTTTAATATATTTGATTAGAAAGAGAATAAAATAAGCCTTGAATGAACTTAGGGATGGACTATAAACTTCACATAACCCTCACTGTGGACTGATATTTTGATCGGTGTTTATTTGCTTGGCTGTCTTCTATTCACACCAGCATTATGTAGACAGGTTATCTTGGAAATGTCCTCCACAGACTTTCTTCTAACCTGATCATGTATGTGAGCTGTAACTAATATATGGACCATGCTTTTTCATTAAAAAAGATGTGTTTTTCCACATAATTATGAAATTTAGGTAATAATAATTCTGTGACGTAGATATTCTAATCATCCTTTTAATAGATGAAGAGGTCCAGAGAGGCTTGATAAACTGGCTCAGATTTTCTCCTTGCAGGTATAAGAGCTGGAACTCAAACTCAGGTCCCATATCTAATTCTTGTGTGTTTTCTGACTCAGCTGGGCAGTAAGATAAACAGTATGAAAGTCATTGATCAGACAAGGGCTGCCTCTCCTGCTCCTCTTGGTCCTTCTGCCTTACTCCCTTGGGTAAAGGACTACCTGAGTCCTGAGGGTTAAGTCTCTGTAGTAACTTCAAGGGCATGTTAAACATCACTACACATAATCGTGCTGAAGGAAGAGAACATTCCATTGGCCAAGTTCAGTGAGACATTGCTCATCTCAGTACTTGGATCTCAGTGTGACTGGTAGCTCACCATCACATACATCTACCTACCTGGAATACTTGCTGTACTTTCAAAATTTTATTTTCAAAATTTAAACTTATTTTCAAAAATTAGGCCCTATAGTTTGATTTTAATAAGACCTAGGAGATATGGTAAAATGATAAAAAGGATCATACAAAATTCTTCATATTAAAAAATGGATGCAACATTCTGGTCTTCAGACAATGACAAGCTTTGAAAAATCTCTTTAGAAAAAAAGTAGTTTTAATTAAAAAAATTTATTTTGGGGGAGGTAAATTACCATTGCTGACCACATTACTATCAGGATATTTTCTCCAATATAGCTGTCCTAATGATTCAAATAGGTTAAAAAAGTATTGACTGATGAATTTTAGTATTTGCACCCTAAATTGAAGTATAGGAATATTTAGAAGGTTGAACACTAGCAACGGGTGGTTGTGCACACCTGTAAACCCAGTACTTGTGAGGCTGAGATAGGAGGCTAGCAGGTTCAAAACAGCCTCAGCAACTTAGGGAGACTCTCAACAATCTAATGAGACCCTGTTTCAAAACAAAACAAAAAAATAAAATGGGCTGGGGGTTTAGCTCCGAGGTAGAATGCCCCTGGGTTCGATCCCCAGTACCAAAAAAAAAAAAACCCAAAACCAAAAAATATTGAACATTAGATCATTCAGTTACTTGATCTTACACTTATTATTTTTTTTTGTGTGTGGTACTGGGATGGAACCCAAGGACATTCTACCTCTGAGCTACACCCCCCAGCCCTCTTTTATTCTTTTATTTTGAAACAGGGTCTCACTAAGTTGCTGAGGCTGGCTACGAACCTGCGGTCCTCCTGTCTCAGCCTCCCAATACTGGGATTACAAGCATGTGCCACCATGCCTGGCTTGATCTTGCTTTTTTATGATGTCAGGGAGTGCTCAGGATTTTGCCCTAATTTAGTCATTTTTTTAAACAAGATATAATTTTATCCTCTTTCCATAAAATAAAACATATTGATAGCTTCCTAGAACTAACATAATGAAAATGAGATACCCCCTATTGGGCAATAAAAAATACAAATATCCCATAAGGGTCCCTTTTTTAGAGTATACTTGGTTATCAAAGAATACATTTTTGTAGGTCAAAGATGTTCTATGAATGCTTTCCTAAAGTTATTAAAGGGAGAAAAAGACATACTTCAAAATGTCTGTTGTCATTATGTTTTCTATAAAGAAACAAACCATACTTTTCATCAATATCTATTACTGCAATTTGTCTTGTAAGTATTTTTAAAACTACATGTTTTGGATATCTGTTATTTAGTACCATTTTATAATTGCTGCTAATTTGATATATTAATGGTGATGAAATTTTGTTGTTAAAATTTAAAAAGAATTTAAAAAGGTTATTTAAGTGTTTCATGATAATCTAACGCAGAAAGAATGTTGTTTCCTAAGGGCACCAAACACAACCAGTAAATATCCTGTTGCAATAGCATAAAATCAGTTTTGGGGACTCTGCCAGTGATACAGTTCAGACCACTCCTAATGAAAAACAACACTGCAGAATTTTCACTAACTCAGCTTTAGTTTAGTTTTCTAAATCTACGTACATGTGTTTTGAGATTGATAAATACAAACATTACCTGAAAGAGAACTTTCCTTTGGGGCTTAGTATCTAAAAAACAATGAAACAAAGATCCAACTTTGTAGTTGAACAGACAGTATGTAAAATGCAATAAGTTTAAATGAGATGATCCCACGCACGATGGACAAAAGAAACCCATAGAGGCATTTTTAAAAACAGATTCCAGTAGTGTGACAGAGAGGTGACTGTCATAGTAACCTAGCTAAGGTGTTCTCTTTTTGAAGGGGAAAACAATCAGGTTTATTCTCTAGCATACTTCCTTCTATATAGCTCTCAAATTAAACAATTGATATGGATAGGACACACCCAGGGTAGGTGAAGCCAAAATAGTGGAAGTTTCCTATTGTGCACTGGACATACAAGAAAAGGCTCTTACCGAGATACAAACTTTACCGAGCTCTGAAGGGTGAGCAATCATTGAAGTGTGGTTGTGAAATAGGATAACACTGGGAAGATTTAAGTAGCCAGAGAGAATAGCTTGTGGAAAATATCAGGAGGCTATGAAAATGTAGCCTATTGAAGGAATTAGAACAAGCTAATAACGGCTATATATAAAATAGGAAAAAGAAATGTTGTGAAATGTGTATGAGATTGTAGAGGTAAGACAAGACCCCCCCAAAGGATTTTCTAAACAAATAATAGTATAATAGATTTTAACCCAACCATATCAATAATTACATTAAACATAGTCTATATATATGAATTAAATGCAGATAGTGCCTTATTGGATAAAAATATAAAAGGCAATTATAGTTGTCCAAAAGAAATCCACCTTAAATATAAATACACAGATTTTTTAAAAGATAAAAAATAAATCTCATACAAACACCGAAGCCGGGCGTGGTGGCACACGCTTGTAATCCCAGTACTTTGGGAGGCAGAGACCGGAGGATCCGGGTTCGCGGCCAGCCTCAGCGCTCTCTCTCCGTCTCTCTGTCTCTCTGTCTCTCTGTCTCTCTCTCTCCCTGTCTCTCTCTCTCTCTCTCTCTCTCTCTCCTTAGTGAGGCCCTCCGCAACTTTGTGAGACCCGGTTTCAAAAATAAACTATAAAAAATAGGGCCGGGGGCGTAGCGCAGAGGTAGAACGCCCCTGGGTTCAATCCCCGATACCGCAAAAAAAAAAAAGAAAGCCGAAGCAATGGGTTACAAGATTATGAATGTATCCACTGAATTTACACATAAAATGGTTAAGACAATAAATTCTATGTTACATATATTTTATCACAATACCATAAATAATATGCATATGTTTTAAGAATATACATCATGATTTTAACAATGATTATCTCTTGACAGTGAGTTTATAGCTGATTTATCTCTCTATATACACATATATATAAGATAAATAATTGAACATATGTCATCTGTATAATTGAACATATATCATTTATATAATAAAAAATTAAAAGTAAATCTATACTTTAAAAAACTGGAGTACCTATAAAAATACCAGCAAGAGTAGAGTTCACATCAAGAAATATTGTCAGCAAAAAAGAGTGATATTATATAGTGATAAAGAAGTCAATTCATCAAGATGACACAGCAATTATAAATGTGTACATGCTTAACAACAGAGCTCCAGAAAATATGTAAAAAAAAAACTGATAAAATTGAAAGGAGAAATAGACAAGACCATAGTTCTAGTTGGAGGTTTTAACACTTCTCCTCAGTAAGAATCAATAAGAATATAGAACTATAGATAAGACACTATTATCACATTATCAATGAAATTTACTTAGATGACAATTTCAGAACTTCATACAAAAGCAGAATGTTCATTTGATAAAAGTACACATGGATCATGCCCCAATAAAGACCATATTCTGAGCCATTAAACAAACCCCAACAAATTTATAAGACCAGAAATCATACAAGAATATTCTCTGACCACAACAGAGACAAATTAGAAATAAATAGCAAAAGAATATCTGAAAAAATCACCAAATATTTGGAAATTAAACAAAACACTTCTTAATTACCTCAAGCTCAAAAAAGAAGCCATAAGGAAAATTAGAAAATGTTTCAAATTTGATAAAAATGAAAATGCTTTAAATTAAAATTTGTGTGACACAGCGAAGGAGTGGTTTATAGCATCAGATGCTCACACTAAGAAAGAAGAAAGCTCTCAAGTCAAAGATCAAGTTTCCCTCTTAAGACAGTAACAAGCAAATAGTAAACTAAACCCACACTGAGAAGAGGAAATAACATAGATCCAAATAGCAATAACATACAAAATTTAAAAAGAAAAGAAAAATCCACAAAATAAAATTCTTTATTGGAAAATATCAATAAATTTGTAAATCTGTAGACATACTGATTAAGAAAAAGAGAAGACACATATCAGGAATGAAAGAGAAGATATTACTATAGATCCTCTATACATTAAAAATAAAGAAATATTAAAAAGGTAATGAAAATAGCAATAAATTTAACAATTTATTTTATGATGAATTCCTAGAAAAACACAAACTACCAAAACTCACTCAAGAAGAACTATATAACTTGAGCAGGCACATAAAAATATAATTTATTAAAGGGCATATGTAATAAACAACTTGGTTTTACCACCAAGAATTAATAAATATTCATGTTTTTTTCATGTTAAGGTTTCTTTAAACCACATTTACTACTGCTATTACCACTTTATTGTCTTATAGACACTGGCCAAATTACCATGGCTGAAGGTTAATACATCATATAAAAGCAACCAAGTTCTTTTCTGGAAACAAAATAATAAGAATGTGTAGTTAAAACTATCCTATATAAAAAACAACAAGGACTGGACAGCTTTAGTGGGCAATTTCTAGCACTTGAAGATTATGTAATGCTAATTCTTACACAAACTCTCTAGAAAGTAGGTGAGCAGGGAAAACATGCTCCCTCCTTTTATGAGACCATCATTACTGTGATGCCAAAGTTGCACAAAGATGTGACAAATAATAAAAATTATAGACTAGCATACTTTATAAATGCAGCTGCAAAAATCCTTTTTAAAAACGGGGAAACTGAATTCAGCCATATATAAAAAAGTAAAGTCATGATTAAGTGAGGTAAATTCTGCCGGGCGTGGTGGCACACGCTTGTAATCCCAGTACTTTGGGAGGCGGAAACCGGAGGATCCGGGTTCGCGGCCAGCCTCAGCTCTCTCTCTCTCTCGCTCGCTCTCTCTCTCTCTCTCTCTCTCTCTACTTAGTGAGGCTCTCCGCAACTTCGTGAGACCCGGTTTCAAAATAAAGTATAAAAAATAGGGCCGGGGGCGTAGCGCGGAGGTAGAACGCCCCTGCGTTCAATCCCTGGTACCGCCAAAAAAAAAAAAAAAAAAAAAAGTGAGGTAAATTCTAAAAAGGTAATAATCTTAGTGTGATATTGAAAAATCAATCAATAAATTTAATTTAACATATAAACCAACTAAAAAAGTAAAGCTATAAGATTACTTTTTTAAAAAAACAGAAAAATATTGTCAAAGTCAATATCCATTTCTGACAAAACTTCTCAGCAAAGTAAGAATAGAGAATTTCCTAAATATAATAAAGAACATCTTAGAAAAATCTCAGGTTCTACTAAATATTTCCCCCTAAAATCTGAAATGAAACCAGGTTTTGAGCTAGAATCACTTCAATAGTGTACAAAGAAAGTAAAAGACATAAAGGCACACTGATGGGAAAGGAAGACGTAAAACTGTTTACAGATGACAAGATTGTTTACACAGAAAATCCTAATAAACCTACAAAAAAACCTTCTAAGATTAATAAATTGAGTTTAGCAAGATCACAGATGAAAGACAAATCAATATACAAAATTAATTGCATTTTAATATTAACTGGCAACGAATAGTTGGAAAATGAAATGGAATAAAAAGTACCATTTAATTTATTTTATTTTGGTACTGGGGACTGAACCCAGGGGCATTCTACCTCCAAACTACACTCCCAGCCCTTTCTATTTTAGTTTTTTGTTTTGGAACAGGGTTTTGCTAAGTTGCTGAGGCTCTTCTTGAACCTGCAATCCTCCTGTCTCAGCCTCCCAACTACTGGGATGATAGGCATGCCTGGCAATATTAATCTGTAGATCAGAAGAGACACAATACTTAAGATTTCAGTCCACCCCGTATCAATTCATAGATTCGATCTAATCTAGTCACAATCTCAGCTGGGTTTTTTTTTAATTTTGAGAAATTAGAGCCTTCACACTAATTTAAGATTTAGTATAAAGCCATGATAATCAAGACATTGTGGGACTGGCATTAGGATAGACATATATATCAATGGAATAGAATGGAGTCAACATAGAACCACATATATATTATCTACCGATGCGCAACAGTGTTCAAGGTAACCCAAGGGGGGCAAGAAAAGTGCTGGAACAATTATATATATGAACTTCAGCCCTTATCTTATACCATATTAAAAAAAGCAAACAGACAAAACCCCTCAGAATATCAGATAGACTTAAATGTAATAGCAAAAGTAATGAAACTAGAAAGAAACATGAGGCGATCCTTGTGATCTTGAGTTAGGCAAGCATTTTTAAAAATTGACATCAAAGCATGATCCATAAAAGGAGAAAAATTTCAATAAATTGCACATCATCAAAATTAACAGACATGCCGGGTGTGGTGGCGCATTCTTGTAATTCCAGTACTTGGGAGGCTGAGACCAGAGGATCTGGGTTCGTGGCCAGCCTCAGCTACTTAGTGAGGCCCTCCGCAACTTAGTGAGACCCTGTTTCAAAATAAAGAATAAAAAATAGGGCTGGGGGGTGGAGCTTGGAGGTAGAATGCCCCTGGGTTCAATCCCCAGTGCCAATAAAAAAAAAAAATTAACAGACATCACCAATGTTGTATCAGTGGCCAATAAGCAAATGAAAAGATGCTCAACATCAGTTGTTATCCAGGAGATACAAAACATATGTCCACAAAACATATTTATATGCAAAGGTTCATAACAGCTTTATTCATAATAGCTCCAAACTGGAAATAATCTAAAAGTCCATAAAGTGATAAATGGACAAATTATGGAATGTTCATACTAAGGGCGGTTCACTTACAATAAAAGGAAAAAAATTCCTTCCTAGTACTGGTTTC
The DNA here is from genome assembly GCA_004027185.1 of Glis glis. NCBI lineage: Eukaryota > Metazoa > Chordata > Mammalia > Rodentia > Gliridae > Glis > Glis glis. The sequence continues at coordinate 9,777 of PVJS01020591.1, read as the reverse complement.
AGTGTTCTACCCTGAAAAAGACATAACTTGGTAAATGTTGTCATTGTCATTTCCAGCATGAAGACATAAAATTAGCAACATTTTCCAAATAAGATCCACTTAAACCAATGCTTTACAAAAGGGAGAAACACCTGAATCTGGTAGCAAATGTATTTTAGTAGCTTTATGAACATTTGTTACTCATTCTTACTTAATGAAAAGTAATAGCTGAATAACTCCTACAGCAAAGATAAATCAGATTTGATGAAATGATAAAAGTGACTATTCTTTCAATTACCCTCTCCCCTCCTCTGGAAAAAAAAAAAACTCAAAACTAGGGAGCCTGTAAATATATGAGAAATTTTTAATTAACTTGGGAAATTAAAACTGACTTTTATAGGGCAACCCAAGTAACAAGACCTGCTTGGATGAACACATACGCACATAATAATAAAGAATAAGACCCTAGTTCAGGTATCTCCCAGACTAGTTGGCATTTACATGGTATTCAAACGAAGTCAGAACTAAAATTTAATGCTTTCAAATAGATACAGTTCAGTCAAAGCATTACAGGCCTTAATTGTATGTTTCATTATGTCTTTATTTAAATTGTGATATATATTGATTATAACATGAATATAAGCATAACTAGGAAAAGGCTCCCGCACTCAGAAGCCTGCCCCTCACTAGGGTATCTGAGGCGCAGATCTAAATGCTTGTCCTTCCTGTGTCTCTTTGTATAACCTGGCCCATTGCTAATGTTGTTCCTAATGTTTTCTCAAGAATTTCTAGAATCTCAGCCAGAGGAATCCTTAGACTCGCTGGAGAAAATGATCAGACACCTAGAATTTGGTACCTGTAATATTGATTTAACAGGATGTGAAGCCCAGCCATGAGCACCCTTCGTAATCCCAGGTAAATCCCTTAGGCCAAACGATGTTGACATTCAGAAAAACAAAGCAAAAGCTGACAGTATTTTTTTTAAATCTTAAAATTTCAGCCGGGTATGGTGGCACACGCCTGTAATCCCAGTACTTGGGAGGCTGAGATAGGAGGATCTCAGGTTCGCGGCCAGCCTCAGCTACTTAGTGAGGCCCTCCGCAACTTAGTGAGACCCTGTTTCAAAATAAAGAATAAAAAATAGGGCTGGGGGTGGAGCTTGGAGGTAGAATGCCCCTGGGTTCAATCCCCGGTACCGCAAAAAAAAAAAAAAAAAAAAAATCTTAAAATTTCTTGTCTGAAGATTTGACTTTGGTGATTGTAGAAAGAGACAACTAAATTAAAAGATAATTTCTCTTAATATTTATTTACCATCTATCTATCATCTATCTGTCTATCTATCTATCTATCTATCTATCTATCTAATCTATCTATCTATCATCTACGTAGTGTTGGGGAACAGCCCCTTAGCTTTGGGCATGCTAGGCAAGTGCTGTATCACTGAGCTATATCCCCAGCCTAGTTTCTCTCACATTGTAACACTGAAGAAAAAAGTAAATTCTAATTACAGTCAGCACCTGTGGAGCACATGCTATGTAGAATGTGCTATACATATCAACTCACCGAATCCTCACGCCAACCCAGTGCCACAGGTGTTAACTATGATCCTCATTATGAACGTAAAGCGGTATGGAAGGTTAACTAAATTGAGTCCCACTGCTAGTAATGGCACGGAAAGAATTCAAATACAGGCAATCTATTTCTAAAATCTACTTTCTTAACCATTAAACTATACTGCCTAGAAAAATATTATAATCAATTAATTATGTGCTTTCTTATATATTATATTAAAATTGACCATTTCTGGATACCCCTGTTTCTTTGTCACATTTGTCTTAGGAGTTGAGAAACATCATAGAATTTTTTGCAAAAGCTGTGCAGCTTAATTTATTCTGATGAATTTTAGTAACTTGCAACTGTAGCATGTATTTATTCTTGCTGGCCACCCCCCCTTTCATTTTATTAATTTCCTACAGGAAATTGCAAGTTAATAGAAAAAGCAGCACTGGAACTGCCTCACATCCTATAGTTATTAATTAAAGCAAAGCCTGGTTCAGTAACTTGGGATACTAAAAATATAGAGTTAAACAAAGCTGACTGCCTCTCGAAATGAAATTTCAACTTCAATAGTCTGTCTAAAAAAATTTATGCATTAAAATCCACATCTTCCCTTAAAGAAATTCCCCACAAAATATTTAGTGAATAAAAGCAGCTCAATACTTGACTGTTCCTCACTAAGACTTCAGAAGTGAAAAGAATTCAAAAAACACTGAAATAAGCCACTGAAGTTTAAATAAATTTCTTTTAAAAGCAGTTAGTCACGTCGTTCTACTATACTCCATCTACAGGTTATTACCCACAATCAATAGAGCAAGAAACTGTATAAACTATCTTATTAATTTTTTATAATGGTTAGTAAACTTTAAAATACTGTACGATAAAACTTTTAAATGTTTCTGATGGCTTGAGATCACACTGGATAATTTATCATTTTACGTTGCATAAAGTGTTAGGTAAGTGGATACCACGCTGAGAAAATGCACATCATTTCTGAATGTGAGAATCCATCCCATTGTAGAGTTTTCTTACATGATATAAGGTTATTATTGGGATGATTTTTAGACGCTAGTTCCATAAAAGCCCTGACAACTACGCCGGATATGTCCTCAAGCCACACAGGCCGGTTGTGAGTACTTCTGTCACCCGCCACTCCAGTCCCAGGACCTTGTCCGGCTAACGTCCTATTTTGTCTCCGTCATGTTACAGGCTCCCTGGTAGGCTTTCATCAAACTCTTAGTGATAGTGTCAGGAGATGCCATACCGGAGCGAAACTGATGCAAAGAGCTGGTGAGTGGCAAATGTTTGACTCAATGCAGCGAACACACGAGCGGAAGGAAGTTCTAATGCATCTAAACACTATTTCATGCTTTTATGAAAACTTGCCTCGAAGAATTATAAATGGTGAACAGAGAGAGAGAATGGACCTGAGGAAGTAGACGACTCCGAGATGCAGAGAGGAAAGAGCCATGGCTTTGAAATGTACGACATCTTAAAACCAACATGACTCTCTCTTACCAGCAAGTGAATCCCCAAAACGTATGCTCTTTGGGGATTAGCAACCCTTCCTAAGGTCAAGGGAATGGGATGTACTAATAGGATTACAGAGAAGGGCATTCTGGATTGTTGGGCTAAATAACAAAGGAACATCTTTTTCTACCATTAGTTGGGATATAGAGAATATTTGCATGCGGAATGTGTGCCCTTTGAAAACTACTTAATAGATTTTTTATACTTTCCTAGAAAGCATACACATTGAAATTTTTCTTACCACCCAGTACACACAGATAACATATATATACAATTGCAAATTATTCTCTAGACTTAACCTCTACTTTGCTAGACTAACCTAGAAACTACCTACAGTTAAGATTAACTCTTCAAAATAAATGGAGACATGTCTATAAGAAGTTGTATAGAATAACTTACTTGCATATTAAGTAATATTACATATACATAATGTTCCAACCTACTCAAAAGTCCTGGCTCTTAATTTAAGTTTATTGTGCCCTTGTTTGTGGTATGAATGTGTCTTGATCTATTTGGGCTATAACAAATTATTATAGACTGGGTAGCTTAAACAACAAACACTAATTTCTAAGGCTAAGGTCCAAGGTCATGGGGCAACTGGCAGATCTGATGCTACTGAGAGTTCTCTTCCTGGTTTGCAGAGGACCGTCTACTCATGTGTCCTCACATGTGGCTCTGTGTGTCTTCTTATAAGGGCACTAATCCGCCGGGCGTGGTGGTGCACGCTTGTAATCCCAGTACTTGGGAGGTGGAGACCAGAGGATCGGGGTTCGCGGCCAGCCTCAGCTACGTAGTAAGGCCCTTCGCAACTTCACGAGACCCGGTTTCAAGGTAAAGGATAAAAAACAGGGCCGGGGGTACGCCCCTGGGTTCAATCCCTGGTACCGCAAAAAAAATAAAAAAATAAAAAAATAAGGGCACTAATCCCTTTCATGAGGGCTCCAACCTCATGACCTAACCATCTCTCAGACTCCCCAGTTCCTAATAGCATCACATGGAAGGTTATAATTTCAACACAGAAATTTTAGGGGGCCATAATAGGATGGGTTAAAATATTTTGTGTTCAGTTAATTTTTTGGTCCTGGGGAAGTATTAGTCAAATGGACAACCATGGAAGTAAGTTTAAGAGAGAGTGCATCAATGTAGTTAAGACCCCTAGTTAGCGAGTGGGAAACAAACTTAGGCTGGACACCTTTTACTTTCTGTGTGCCTTCCAACAGCTATTTAGCTTTTCCAACTTTAGTTGTGATCCTTTGTAAAGTACTGATAACAATGGTCCCCATAAGAATTAAAGGAGACGATTATGTGATATGCTTACCACAGTACCTGGCACATAGTAAAAATTAATTAAATGTCAGCTACACGAGCCTAATGCATTCATTTTAAATGCACATCAATAATTAATTATCAAAAAATGTATTTCCTAGTTCACAGATATCTCTCATGATCTTTATCCTTATTGGCAAGTCTGTGATCCTAAGTAGCAAGGGGATCTTCCTACCTGCAGAAGAAACACAAGACATAAAACTGGAATAAGGGAGCGTGTACATAACAAAGTACACATGGGCTGACTTTGCATTTGAAAGAATCTATTTTTATATTTGTAATTATGGTTAGTATTTCCTAAAAGGAAAAAAAATGGGAAAATGTTCTCTACTGAGAATTTCATTAGAATTCAATCAATAGTAAAAATGTGCTTAATCAGAAAGATATACAAAAAGCCCATTTGTCTAAAAAAAAAAACCCACACACACTAAAAGTATGTTTTACTTTTAGTAAAAGTATGCCATACTAAAGCTTTCTCCATATTTCTAGTAGAAACTATATATCAGGAGAAACCAAGAACAGAATATGCTTCTACCTGTTCTCATCAGTAGTTTACATAGTAATGTTTTATCTGCAAGGTCACATAAATTTGTAAATGTAGTCTGTGTAAAAATGTAGTCCTTATTCACATCTCACTGATGGGTTAATTCACATCTTTCTTTAATGACTGCTGCTAGATTTTTGTCATTGCAATAGATTATATCCTTCAGGAAGAAATGTTACATCATCTAAAAATATTAATATATAAATTTTATTGTATGAGGATTAGGACCAAAGTAATCCTGCCAAATTAATTTAGGTAAGTATACCAGATAAATAAATCAGCACCCTTTTACTTCTAAAAGCACTCTGTGCAATTTCAAGTCATTAAAAATACTTTCAGCTACAGCATTTTGCCTTTTAGTATGGTCTTAATGGTTACATGACAACGTCGCCACTACTGGCTGTATGGCTTTTATGATGTCCTGATAGCAGCAGCATTTTAGAAAACTACAAAGAAAATGAAAATCAGGAGTAATTTCTGAACAACTCTTCCAAAATTGTTAAATCAAAAATGACATAAATGTGGTAAGCTCTTGTAAATTCTAATTTTATATATTCTTTTCACCTTGCATTGGGAGACAAACTCTTCCTTAAAGGAAATATAAAACTGGTAGCAAATTGCAAAGGAGTGAAGAGTCCCTGGGTAGTGTTCTAGGAAAGTTTTACCAGTTTATCTGATTTGCTGATTTATGAACTAGCCTTATAGTCCTGTGACTTAATTTCTCTTAAGTCTACAAATGTCTCATATAGATGAATGTCATTTTGTTCCATATCTATTCAGATTAAAAGTCAAGTCCCACAAGGCCAGAGACAGTCAATTATTTTCATTTTATACTGTTATTATGAAATATTGCTGTTTTTAAAAAATGTACTTCCGGAGAATGAGAATTGTTCACCAACATATTTTAAAGTGAATTTCAGGTGTCTGAATGCCAGAGAAAAAATAATGTAATCTCAAAATATAACTTCAAATGAATTGTATTTATAATGATTTTGTAATTTTTTTCCCCACTAAGTTTTCTCTGACAAAAACGATTAATTCTTTTTTCCATCTCTGTGATTACTATTGTAAGCTTCTGACAGTAAGCTTTCTTCTCAAAGGGAAAGATGATGAACTTAGAGATCCTGGAAGATAAAGTGCAGAAGTTCCCATTGCCCAGGCAGAATCAGATCTTTAGTTTAATTCCATAACCCCGAAAGGAATGGCGTCAACCACTTCTATGTGGAATGGTGGCCCTCCCAAATAGTAACAAAATCAGCATTTTATATTGCTTAGACAAAGTGAGTTAACTGTTACCCCCAGAAGGGAGATGGCTTCCTTGAATTAGCAGTCCCTGGAAAGAGGGAGGGCAATGGGTAGGATTATCCTCTCAATTTTTTCTTTCTTTGTTTTTTTTTTTTTTTTTGGTACTGGGGATTGAACTCGGGGGCATTATATCTCTGAGCTATGCCCCAGCCCTATTTTATTATTTTATTTTATTTTGAAACAGGGTCTCAGGTAAGTTGCTGAGGTTGCCCTCAAACCTGCAATCCTCCTGACTCAGCCTCCCAAGTGCTTGGATTACCAGTGTGGGTATGTACCACCATGCCTGGCTCCTCCCCACAAATTTAAGGCAGATCTTTCAATAGGGGAGTTTGATTGGGATTGGCTAAGGTACTATAAAATAAGTTAGAACTGGGGGAGACTCAAGTGAGGTTTGTATTTTTTTTTTTTTTGTGGAACTGGGGATAGAAACCAGGGGCATTCTACCTCCAACCTACATCCCCAGGCCTATTTTTTTTTTTATTCTTTATTTTGAAACAGGGTCTCACTAAGTTGCGGAGGGCCTCACTAAGTAGCTGAGGCTGGCCGCGAACCCGGATCCTCTGGTCTCAGCCTCCCAAGTATTGGGATTACAAGTGTGCGCCACCATGCCTAGCTCAAGTGAGGTTTTCAAAGTAAATCTTGGAGAGTTAATAGTCATATACTTTCTATTGAAAAAAATTAATATTTCTTTAAATGGATTTTCAAAAAGTTCCTGAAAGGAACAAGAATGTTATTTGCAATTTTTACCTTCCTGGGCAAGAATTTCTTGGAACTGTAAAATCATGTTGATGAAGACAGTAAAACAGCAAAGTCGTGTTAATGAAGACAGCTAAAAAGTAAGGTCATGTTAATGTAGACACTAGGTTGTGTGGGTGGAGATCATTTTAGTTCTTAACCAATATAGTCCAAGAACAATATCCCCCATCCATTAATTAAATAATTAAAGAGTTTAGAAAAGTGAACAATGGTTAACTATGCAATTTGCATTTCAAAGATAATACTACTCCAATATCTTTATTGCAAATAAAGGGCAGAATGGTTTATTAAATATAATTGGAAGCAGAATAATTCACTGAAATTTCAGAACCATCTGCAATAAAGTTTATTTCTCTCTTCTTCTTCCTGATTTTTACTCTTTCTCCTTATTTGTATCCTCTGTGGCAAGTTAACCTACCTCCCTCTAAGGTTCTTCAAGTAGCAATAAAGATTGTAGTTCCTAGAGGACTCATATTTCCTTAAGGGCAGAGCAGGCAATCACTTAAAGTTAGACAGGACAGGGGTTAACTAGCTCCTCGTTATCAGAGGTCCAAGCCACTAACTAATGGAAAATGCCGGGTGTTAAAGCGAGAGAGGAAGGGTTACTCTTACTATGAGGACCAGCGAGGAGGACTACGGGTGGGCAAGCCTGGGGCGGAGGTATAGACAATGACCTGGAGGACAGAACCTGCCTCCGAAGACAGGTCTGATTGGGCAAATCACCTTTCACGTGCTTATTTACAGAGAATAAAATCATTGCCTTAGCCTGCTTGGGCTGCGATGGCAAATGCCTGCAGTTCTGGAACTGGGAGTCTGAGATCAGGTGGCAGCATGGTTGGGCTCTGGTGAGGGGCTGCTTCCTTGTGTCAGGGGAGAGGAGGATAGAAACTCCACCCTCATGACCTCATGCAAACCTAATCACCTCCCCAAAGCCCACCTCTTAATGGCATCACACTGGGGGACAGGGCTTTGTCATATGAATTTAGGGGGACACAAACATTCAGTGAATAATGGTACTAATAGGAGATAAAGAGGGAAGGAACAGATATAAGGAGCAAGCCATAGGCACCTCTTTCTTGGGCCAATCGGACCTCTCCGGTTGAGAAAACAGAGATGGTGATACATGTCATTTACTTTTCTCCTCTATTCCCTTTCTGTTACTTTCCTCTGTTCTTTTTCTTTTCTTACTTTCCTTAACTTCACATTCAACTACAAGTAGAGTGGTATGTATGGGTCAGACAGGACTGAATGCAATTCTTAGGTCATTTACTTAGCTATATAATCTTGGGCAAAGGAATTTTCTTCTCTTAGCATCAGATTCTTTACCAACAGAAGAAAAATATTAGTATTTATTGCCTTACAGGTTATCATGAGCATTAGCGAGAAGGCATGGAAACTGGCTGGTAGAGGATCTGGTCTGTAGTAGGATCTTAGAAAAAGGTTAATAATGAAATAAATGACATCCACAAAATTCAGCTCTGTAAAGTTTAGGGCTGTGTTATTATGAGATTAAATGACCAAGGTGAGCCTGTGCAGGGGCCATCTGGGAGTTCTGAGAGCGGCTTTCTGATCCAATTCCACCTACCCTGGGCTGAGGTCTGGTGCCACCTAGTGGTGAGTGCTCTGGCTTAAAAATTGATGGGGACAGTTCTGAGACCCTAAACTGGCTGGACTCCTGGGACAACAGCAGTGATTCCAGGTATCTCCTAGAGAGTCAATGCACACTTTGTTGACCTGATCCAGAGATAATGGGCTGTACAGTATCTCAGTCCTGAGATAGTATTGTCTGAGTTTTCTCTGTCTGCCATCACCCCAGTCCCCATGATGTCCTCTCCTTCCCAACGAACTTTGAGAAAAGGGGTCAAGTACAGGAAAGGAGCCAGCTGCCACCATTCTGTGTTTGAGCCTGAGTTATGCTAACTTGCATTATTGCCAGGTGCATTATTTCAAGATTTACTACCATTATAATTCATAATATTCATTGTATTAGTAATATTACATCTTACAAACATGTATTAAGCGCCCATTGTGTGCAAAGCAAACAGATAGCTATGATGAATGTAAAGATAGATAAGATAGGATCTCTCATGTAAATAAAGCTTATTATCCAATGGGCAGAGTGATCTTTAGATAAGTAATTTATTCTGATTGGAGAGATCAAGAAACATTTCAGGGAGAAGCTGCCATTGGAGCTGAGGTCTGAGTTAAGAGTAAATTTTCAATTGTGTGAAACAGCAAAGATACTCAGAGTGAGTAAAGCTTGGAGTGCAGGGGGCAGGTAGTACTCCATCACAGGTCATAGTCAAATTAGCTAGCATCTGGGGCAGATCTTGTTGGAGAATTCTGGAGACAGCACATGGTCCTACACTAGAGAAGACCCTGTAGACCCTGTAGTAGTAAGGGCGACAGGCAGGAGTACCGGGGCAGAAAGACTTGCAGCTGGGTGTTAGAAGCCTCTTGTGATAGGGAGACAAGGCAGAAATCTCACCTGGGATAACTGGATTAGGAAAGGGGAAGATGAAACTGATTCCAAAAAGGGAATTTATGATATTGGGAAAGGTAAAGGGTAATGGAGAGAGTCAAAGATGACTGAGAAAACTGAACTTTCTGATTGAAATACTTGTAGCATTTAATGAAGAGAATATGAGTTAGTTCTTCCTCCTACCTGCAACATCTTGCCCCAGGTATCCATGTGTCTGCCTCCCTCACTCCTATTGGGTCTTTGCTTGAACATCACCTTTCCCAACCTCCAACTTTAAATTCAAACTCGTCTCTGTCCA
>PVJS01020590.1:0-32431 GCA_004027185.1 Glis glis | reverse complement strand
CAGGGTCTCACTAAGTTGTGGAGGGCCTCACTAAGTAGCTGAGGCTGGCCACAAACCTGCGATCCTCCTGTCTCAGCTTCCCAAGTACTAGGATTACAAGCGTGCGCCACCACGCCCAGCCTAGGTTGGATTCTGAAGTCAAGTAAGTCCATATTTAGTGGGGAAGGAGTGCCACAATCAGTTCATAATGCATGCTGGGGGCTGGATGGGTAGACCTCATGGTCACCCTCTCCAGGACACAGTACAGCCAGGAGCTTGACTCTAGAGCTAGCTTCACTGGATTTGAACCCCTCTCCACCACTTTGCCACACTCTCTAATTTCTCTGCATCTCACGTTCTCATCTGCATCTCACTAGCCCCATCTCATAAAATGGAGATAATATTATTATCTGCCTTGTAGACTCAGTGGGAGAATTAGGGTAATTTGTGGGATGTCTGGAAAAGTATGCTCAGAATATAGTAGTGCTCAGTAGTTCTGGTGATTTTATTCAGCCAGAGACAAAGAGCTGTCAGTGTCAAATGAGCCCATTGGAGAAGGATGGTTGGTGCTAGCCCCGAGGAGCTCTCAGTAGCTGTCCCTGAAATCTGGTCTGTGCCACAACGATGCCTGCCATGCACATGCTTGCAGTCCTGAAACGTCTGCAGCGCAGTCCAGCAGTAACCTCCCAAGCAAAAATGTCTACATGTTCTGACCTCTTCTCAGTCTTCCTGGTGCCTCCAGGGGGTTGGAGCCTTTGACTGGCAAGGTTCCTAATACAACTCCGGTACAGGTCACAGCAGCAGATCTGCTCACAGCCCAGGGCCTGGGCCGCCCAGGCACAAGACACTGCAGTAAAGCGCCTTGGCCACGGAGCCCTTAACTGAGAACCCAGAGATCAAAAACAGCTCAGAATACATTTTGTTTGGCTTGCACACCATTTAAATTTATTAAGTTTGTTTCCAATATTTATTTATTTATTTTCTTTTTTTGTGGTACTGGGGGTTGAACCCAGGGGCACTCTACCTCCAAGCTACACCCCCGGCCCTATTTTTTATCCTTTTTTTTGAAACAGGGTCTCACAAAGTTGCGGAGGGCCTCACTAAGTAGCTGAGGCTGGCCGCGAACCCGGATCCTCCGGTCTCCACCTCCCAAGTACTGGGATTACAAGCGTGCGCCACCACACCCGGCTGTTTCCAATATTTAAAATCTAGGTCTTTAGGTTAAAATTCTAGGGCTTCCACTCTCTCTCACACACACAATATTTTCTTTTCTTGCAGTACTGGGTATTGAACCCAGGGCCTTGGGCATGCTAGGCAAGTACTCTCCCACTGAGCTACATTTTTCTGTAGCCAATTTTTCTATATTTTGATTGTGGTGATGGTGCATAGTTTGTGTGTGTTTAGAGTTTATTGTATATAAATTATACCTTACTAACATTATTATTTAGTTATTTTGCCTTAATAAATCTGATTAGGAAAAAATTCTAGGTTCCCAGCTTCTCTGGAAAAAAAATCTGAAGATCTGGCAACTCTAGGCCCAAATGGCAAAAATGGGCTGGGGTAGCTCCCTCCCTGGAGCACTCTAGTCCTTGCCTCTTCTGAATGTCCCTGTCTCTATGGCTGAGCCTTGATTCCACTGTGTTTCCTACACTGTGCTCACTTCTCTCAACCCTGTTATCTGCTCACCCCTTCAGGATTCAGGACACCAAGTTTAGCCCTTTTAATGGTAAAGACAACCCATAAAGAACACACAGCCCAGTGCCTGGCATGTGGTAGGCACTTAAAAAAAACGCTAGCCGGGCCTGGTGGTGCATGCTTGGGAGCTGAGACCAGAGGATCTGGATTCTTGGCCAGCCTCAGCTACTTAGTGAGGCCCCTCAGCTACTTAGTGAGGCCCTCCGCAACTTAGTGAGACCCTGTTTCAAAATTAAGAATAAAAAATAGGGCTGGGGGTGTAGCTTGGAGATAGAATGCCCCTGGGTTCAGTCCCCAGTACCAAAAAAAAAAAAATGCTACCTGCTGCTTATCACCAACATCATCATGTGCCTAACCCTCTGCTCAGCAGACAGCTCTCCCTTGTCCTTTTTCTGTAGGCTCTGTCCTGCCACCCCTGGAGCTGGAGGAACTGGAGGCTTATCACAGACCTCCTCCTGTTTCACTGCACTGGTAGAAAAGGACTGGTACAAACTGTCCTTTGGCAGACCTTGTTGGGATCAAACTGTCCTCTCCCCCCATCTTTTGTGTAGGCAAGCGCGCACGCGCACACACACACACACACACACACACACAGAGCTGGGTTCTGTGTCAGGACTCAGCCTTCTGGATCTGCCTTGTCTGTTCATGCAGAAGAAGTGGAAGAGACCTCGGGGGTATCACTCTAGAGGACTGATGCATCTGCACAGTTTGACCGTGATTTAGGCCCATCCTTGGCTGGGCCTGAAGCTGCCTTCCCTGAGAGAGCACCTGGCCTCCAGTAATAATCTAATTCATTGTTACAACCAAGTGAAGTGCCACTGGACACTTCAGAAGATCTGCAGCGGACTTTCACAAAGCCAGCATAGTTTTCAAAGTTAACAGTTAGTGCTAGGATTCCATCCAGCTCCACAGATAATTATTATTCCCTACTCTCTTAGGAAACGCAAAGAGGATCTCCAGAAAGTATCCACAATGAAAAGTTTTCAGCACTAACAGTGTGTTCAGTAGCTGTGGCTGTGGCTCAGTTCCCATTTTCTGAACACCTCCCTCAAGACCAGCTCTGGGAAGCAGAGGCGTAATGTAAGCCTCTAATCAGTGCTATAGTCCAATAAGCAGCTAACATCCTGACTGGGAGACTGGATCCATACCTGAAGATAGTTACTAATATGTGTATTAAACACAAAAATCAGAGAGAGATCAACCAAGTGCTAGAGGAGCATTACAAATAAGAAATATCGCAAGAAGTTAGAAAAGAGAAGGTTGTGGGGCTGGGCGTGGTGGCGCACGCTTGTAATCCCAGTACTTTGGGAGGCAGAGACCAGAGGATCCGGGTTCGCGGCCAGCCTCAGCTCTCTCTCTCTCTCTCTCTCTCCCTGTCTCTCTCTCTCTCTCTTTAGTGAGGCCCTCCGCAACTTCGTGAGACCCGGTTTCAAAATAAAGTATAAAAAATAGGGCCAGGGGCGTAGCGCGGAGGTAGAATGCCCCTGCGTTCAATCCCTGGTACCGCAAAAAAAAAAAAAAAAAGAAAAGAGAAGGTTGTATTTCTCACCCCATCCAGAAATGCCTAAATATTTGCAACACATAAGATAGTTAATTTCATTAATATATAAAGAGCTCTTAAAATCAATAAGAAAAAGGCAGAAAAATAGAAAAGAAAGAAAAGGACATAAGAAAAGGCAATTCATAGAAAATACAAAAGGTATTAGCTGGGTGTGGTGGCACACACTTGTAATCCCAGTACTTGGGAGGCGGAGACCAGAGGATCCGGGTTCGCGGCCAGCCTCAGATACTTAGTGAGGCCCCCCCACAACTTTGTGAGACCTGGTTTCAAAATAAAGTATAAAAAATAGGGCTGGGGGTGTAGCTCAGAGGTAAAATGCCCCTGGGTTCAATCCCCAGTACCGCAAAAAAAAAAAGAAAGAAAGAAAATAAAAAAGGTTTTAAACCTATAACTAATGTTTAATCTTTTAGTAAAAGACATCTAAATTAAAACTACAAGAAATATTATTATCTCTGCTTTGGGTTATGTTTGAAAATTTCCTTAATAAAGATTTACATTTTTATGAATTCAAAAGAAGAGTTAGAGCTGGATGTGGTGGCACACGCTTGTAATCCCAGTACTTGGGAGGCTGAGACAGGAAGATCACAGGTTCCCAGTCAGCCTCAGCTAGGCAACTTAGTGAGACACTGTTTCAAAATAAAGAATAAAAAATAGAGCTGAGGGTGTAGCTCAGAGGTAGAATGCCCCTGGGTTCCATCCCCAGTACCGAAAAAAAAAAAATAAAAAAATGAAGAGTTCGCTTTAAGGGATATAACTAACTGCCTTATTTGGTTCTAATTCAGATAAACTGAAAAAAAATTTAAAGTATAAGATAATCAGGGATATTTGAATACTGACTCTGATAATATTAGAAGTTATTTACTTTTTAGGTATAATAATGGTATTGTGATTATGTTTTTTTAAATAAACCTTATCCTTTAGATATAAATTCTGAAACATTTATGGGAGACATGATTCAATGTCTCAGATTTCTTTAAAATAATCTGGAGAGAGTGAAGGGGGAATAGATGAGCTGACATTGGCCTCCCGCTGATGGCTGAAGCTGGGAGAAACCAACCTCAGAATGAAACATTTGGGGGGAAAATGGATCCAGACTAAACATGTACAGATAGTTTCTTCTTTGTCATTATTCCTAAACAATATAGTATAACAACTATTTGCATAGTACTTATATTGTATTAGGAATTATAAGTAATCTAGAGATAATCTAAAGTATGCCTGAGGATGTATGTGCAAATACTATGCCGCTTCTTATAAGAAAATAAAGCATATGCAGATTTGGGTATCCAAGAGGGTCCTGGAGCCAGTCTCCTAGGAATACCAAGGGACAACTGCACTAATCTCTACTTTTATAAATGTTTGAAGTTTTTCATAATAAAATATTTTAAAACACATGCACGATAAGATCTCATGGTTCATTCACCAGACAGGAAAAGAATCAAAAGTTTGGGTAATACACTTTGTTAGCCAAAGTGGAGACAACAAGCATTCCCATATGTTATGGTTAGAAGACTAAGTTGGAATAAATTCTTTGAAGGTTGGTTTGGCCTTATCAATACAAATTCACCCTTTGGCTTAGCATTTCCACTGCCAGGGGTGTGTCACAGTTAAACTCACATTTTTTTTTTCTATACTGGGGGTTGAACCCAGGGGTATTCTACCTCTGAACTACACCCCCAGCCCTATTTTTTATTCTTTATTTTGAAACAGGGTCTCACTAAGTTGCGGAGGGCCTCACTAAGTAGCTGAGGCTGGCCGCAAACCCGGATCCTCCTGTCTCAGCCTCCCAAGTACTGGGATTACAAGCATGCGTCACCACGCCCGACCTTTCAACTCACACTTCTATTCAGACATACATCTATGGATATTCACTGCATAATTATTTATCATAGCTCAAAATGAGAAATAATATAAACAAACAATGATATGGGACTGGTTAACAAATTAAGAGATATTCCCCAAAATGGAATACTCTGCAACTTTAAGAAACAAGCACAAAGAAGCTTTCTAGGTATGAATACAAAACAATGCCCCCAAATACATTAAGTCTTAAAGATGAAGGCCAGAACAATATGAATAATATTTTGGTGAGATCAAAACAAAATTGAGGGTGAATTTTATACCAATGTGCTTATAGATGCAGAGGCAATATCTGAAAAGATTCAGAGCAAATTGGTACCTATAATTGCTTGCAGGGGTGAGGGGAGCTGTTGTGGGAACTGGGAGATGGGGTAGGAAGGAAATGTAGACTCATGTGTTTGTGTGTGGTTTTGGGGATTTAACCCGGGTCACTCTACCATTGAGCTATACACTCCCAACCCTTTTTATTTTTTATTTTGAGACAGGGGCTTGCTAAGTTGTTGAGGCTGACTTCAAACTTGGTATCCTCCTGCCTTAGCCTCCCAAGTGGCTGGGATTACAGGCAGGTACTACCTCTTCCAGTGGGGAAATGTACACTCTTAATACTACAAGAGTTTTCTTTTATTTCCTTTCTTTGGGGGGGGGTGCTGGGGATTGAACTTAGGGACTCAAATATGATAAGTGTTTGCTTTTTCACTATGTGCATATCAAGTTAATTTTCTTTTTAAAGCTATTAGATTTATGTTATTTGATTAATTAGGTTAATTTTCTTTTTTAAGCTGAGGTTGCTTATCAGTGGCAATAGCCTCTTCAGGGTCTCATCTCCCCTGCAGGCCAGACTCCAGGGGGAGTGAGGGGCCAGCAGTGTGAGCTCTGCACCTGGACTGGGAAGGAAAGCACCCTCCCATCTTCCTGTGTCAGCCTCAGAAGCAAACACAGTCAAGCACAAAACCAGAGGCTGGAGGGTCACTGCAGGGATCTCAGTGACTCCAGGCTGTCTGAGTCTTCCTACTCGGCTGACCCTGAGCTGTTCCCAAGCAGGGTGTCCCTCTGCACATCTCACCACCCCCACTCTTCCCCCAGCAGCCAAGCTTCCATTAGCCAGCAGGTTTGATTATGCAACACTTGGAAACAGCCACTCCCAGAAATGCCACCCTCCACCCCCGGTTCCAGCTCTTGCCTGATGTCCCCCGCAGGTCACTGTCAACACTCACCTCCCCACAGGCAGCTGCATACTCCACCCACTCTAGGACAAAGCACAAGGTTGGGGACAGAAAGGGGGTTGCGTTTCTGAGCAGGGTCTCTGTCAGAGGAAACTGAGCACTACCCACCTCTCTTCCACCCCAGATGCGAAGGAATAGGAAGAAGCCCCAAGGAAGAGAAGCTCCAGAGATGTCAAAGAAGCTTAACATCCTCCTCTCCCTGGCTGCTGGTTTGCCTCCACATCTTAGTTGCCTGGAGCTGCGCAAGGCTCCACAGTCCTGGCCGGGCACCACCTCTCCCTTTCACCTCCCTCCCTTTCTCAGGGAGAGCAGTGGTCAGTGGACTATCTGGAAATCCACCTGTGACCGCTAAGGTTCCAACTCCTTTTCCCCATAGATGGGACACATAGGAGTCACAAGAAGGGGACAACATCCCTCTAACTCTCCTAAGACTAGGGGTCGACCAGTCTCCCCCCATACCCCCCCACACAAATCCCCAGGGTCCCTGGGCCTCTCTTCCAACCAGTACAATGAAGCAGGAACCAACCTCCTCAGGGCCCTCAGCCAGGCTGCCCTGCCTCCAGGGAACACTCCCTTGCATGATGAAGTCCAGCACCTTGGAGTTCTGGAATGTAGCCCCTACCAAAGCAATGGCTCTGTCCACAGCCACCACCATCCTAAAGAGGGCTTCAAGTCTGGCACCGTGCTGGGCACCATCCTGCTGCACAGCCCTCACCAGCTCCAGGACCTCGGGCCACCCAGCCTGTGTGTCAGCTGGAGGAGCGCCGTTGGCCCCCACTGGGCCCAGCCCTTGGGAGGCCTCCAGCCGGTGCAGGCCTTGCTCCAGGTGGCCCATGCCTCGGCACACATGCTGCAGCTTCTCTGTGACGTCTTCTTGGAAGTGCAAGAGTCTATCAACCTTCTCGCTCAGCATGTTAAGCTTTTTGTCCATGGTGGTTAAGCAGGCCTTACCCAGCACTGGCAGACCCCGGGGTCCCAGAGGGTCCTTGGAGGCTCCTGACATCCCGATTCAGGCTTGACAAGGACGAGGGCACAAAACGGCTGAGCCACGGACCTCGAGTTTTCACTTAGGCCGGAGTGTCTGGGGGCGCATTGTCCTTGGTAGCTGCCGGCCTGGCCTCACAGCACCCACCTGCCTCGACAGCCTGGGTTGTTTGGGAATCCAAAGGACCAGGTTCCCTCCGGGCCTCTGCCTTGCTTATCTCCCACTCGGCCATGGCCTGTGAGTGACAGGCTAGTTTGGCCCAGGTCCTTCTCCTTGGGGCCCCTTTGACATCATGGCAGTGTTCAACATTCCTCTCTGAGAGGCTGCTGACGGGCAAATATTTTAAGAATCTGCCCAAGGCAGTCAGGGGTTCGTACAGCTGAAGCTAAAGGCTGGAAGAAAAGGGTCCTTTAGGTAATATACCTATCAGTTGGACTCTACAAGGGGGCTTTAGGGATCCGTGGCACTGAGGAGATGGGGTCCCACCACCACACATCCATCTAACTCACAATAAAAAGCAAGACCAAAACAGAAAGAAACCTGAGACCATTCAACCAAGTTCTGACTTTGTCACAATGACAATTTTGGTGCTTCTGCAAATTAAAAGCAAATGTTTGAGCTGGGCATGGTGGCACACGCTTGTAATCCCAGTACTTGGGAGGTTGAGACAGGAGGATCACAGGTTCTCAGCCAGTTTCAGCTACTTAGTGAGGCCCTCTGCAACTTAGTGAGACCCTGTTTCAAAATAAGGATTAAAATGCCGGGTGTGGTGGCGCACGCTTGTAATCCCAGTACTTGGGAGGCTAAAACAGGAAGATCTGGGTTTGTGGCCAGCCTCAGCTACTTAATGAGGCCCTCTACAACTTAGTGAGACCCTGTTTCAAAATAAAGAATAAAAAATAGGGCTGGGGGTATAGCTCGGAGGTAGAATGCCCCAGGTTCCATCCCCAGTACCACACACACAAAAAAAAATAAGGATAAAAAAATAGGGCTGGGGGTATAACTCAGAAGTAGAATGCCCCTGGGTTCAATTCCCAGTACTGCATTAAAAAAAAAAAAAGCAAATGTTTGTACTTGGGAGGCTGAGAGGGGAAGATATCAGGTCTCCTGTTTCAAAATAAAAAATAAAATAGGGCTGGGAGGCAGGTAGCTTGGAGGTAGACTGTCCCTGGGTTCAATCCCCAGTGCCACACACAGAATTTACTGTCCCTACTTTGCTGGTCCCTGAAACATGGGTTTAGATTGCCAGTGAGGTGAGTCTGCAGTTCTCTCCCCACAGAGGGCCCTCAGTCACTAGTCATTTGTACCTTAAAAATAGAACTAAGGGACAACGGCCTATGATGCTTACCAAGGACCACACCACAGGCTGTGCCCCTTGCAAAGCTGTGGAGGCACATTCATCCGTGACCCCCTGGTACTCCAACAGTGACTATGCAGGTATCAGGCACCCAATTTCTAAACTGACACAGACTTAGTAGGGCCCTAGATAGCCACAAGGCCTATGCTTCCTGGGGTTTCCAAATGTATCAGCCCCAGAAATCCTTGGTTTGAATGAATTTTTTACAGAAGCATCAATAAATAAAGCAGACACAAGCAGAGATGCTCAGTTTGTCACTGAGATGAGGCACAAGGGGGTCACCTCAGGGTCCAAAGGACACCACAGAGCAGTCTGATTTATACCTTTTTTGTCCAGCCCCTCATCAAAAAAAAGCAGGGATTTGAGAGGGAAACGTGTCCAAGGTCACATGGACCCAGGCCTCCGGAGGATGGCTCAGTCAGTCAGTGACACACCAAGGGAGAGAGGGACTTATTGCCCCCACATCTTCCTCTTTTTTTTTTTTTTTTTTTTTTTTTGCGGTACCAGGGATTGAACCCAGGGGCATTCTACCTCCAAGCTACACCCCGGCCCTATTTTTTTACACTTTATTTTGAAGCCGGGTCTCACGAAGTTGCGGAGGGCCTCACTAAGTAGCTGAGACTGGCCATGAACCCGGATCCTCCAGTCTCCACCTCCCAAGTACTGGGATTACAAACGTGAGCCACCATGCCCGGCTTATCTTCCTCTTCTTGAATAAAAGCAATTATGATAACTCTGACCTGGAAACTTAACATTGAAAAGCACCATCAGATGATTTTGCCATTTTAAGCCATAGGTGACCTATCAACACTGGTTTCTGGGAGCAGACCAGGTATCATTGGCGGAATGACCCAGGACATGTTCAAAAGGATGCTAGTCTGTTCTATTCACTGTAATTAAAAACAAACACACAGCCAGGCATGGTGGTGCATGCCTGTAATCCCAGTACTTGGGAGGCTGAGACAGGAGGATCGCAGGTTCAAAAACAACTTAGATTCTCAGCAACCTAGCGAGACCCTGTTTCAAAACAAAAAATATAAAGGGCTGGGGGCGTAGCTTGGAGGTAGAATGCCTCTGGGTTCAATCCCCAGAACCAAACACACATATACACACACACACACACACACACACCCCCCACACCCCCCCCACACACACCCCAGGCATGGTGGCCCACACCTGTAACCCCAGTACTTTGGAGGCTGAGACAGGAGGATCGTAGGTTTGAGGCCAGCCTCATCAACTTACCGAGACCCTGTTTCAAAATAAAAAGGGCGGGGTTGTATCTTGGAGGAGGTAGAATGCCCCCACGTTCAATCCCCAGTACCAAAAACAAACAAACACAGAAATAAAAAAAAAGTATCTTTGGAAAAAGAACTTTGGAGAACCTTGTGCTCTAGCCCTTCTTGTTCAAGACCTCAGCTGCCACAGAAAAGCCATCTGCATTTGACCAGGGGACCACTCTTCCCTCACACAAATAATACTTCCCCGTGGAACCAGAACTCCCTGAATCAAACTTTGGGAAATGACTGCCTAGAGAAATCTCTGGCAGTCTAACACCTCTCTCTCAATTTGTGTGAATAATTTTTGTGTAATGTTTGGGAGAGAGTTCCTACTAATACACTCCGCAGGCTGCTTCGACACTATCACTGCTGTGGAACTCTTTGGAGCAACCAGCAAGTCCAAGGTAATAAAGCCCTGGAAAGATCTTGAAAGTTCAAGTAAACCCAAAGGAAACTGTCCTGAGTCACCTTGAAGCCCCTCGAGGGCAGAGCAGCGCCACTGCGGCTTGCCTGGCATCTTCAGATGCGCCAATGCGCCTGCCACACAGCAGATACTCAGTGTAACTGTAATGAAGGCACGCACTAACAAGGCCACAGCAGGAAGCTCCAGCCTGAACTGACCGTCGGGAGGATTCTGTGGGAAGGGGCAGCTGAGCTTTCCCAGAACAATCAAAGAAGTACTGAGCTAGGCCTGGTGGTGCACATTTGCAATCCCAGTATTTGGGAAGTTGAGACAGGAGGATCACAGGTTCAAAGTCAGCCTCTAGAACTTAGCCAGACCCTGTTTTTATTATTTATTTATGGTTCTGGGGATTGAACCCAGGGGCATTCTACCTCCGAGCTACACCCCCAGCCAGGAGTAGCCAGGAGGACCCCGCTTTGGACAAGAGATAACTGGAAAAACAAGAAAGAGAAAACCACGGCCTAACTGGGCATAGAAGCAAATACAGACCAGTGTAGAGTCAGCTCGCCCTGCACGAGCCAGAGAAGCTGGTGGACCTGAGGCCGCAGGCGGGGTGAGCGTGAACAGAGCACAGGAGTCCACCCCAGTCCACCTCCCTCCCACACCTCCGCGCCCAGGGCCATGGCCAGAACCCTCCTCCCCCTGAGGGTCAGACCTGTCTCTGGAGACACTCCATGATCCACAGCACAACGGCTCCATGTACTGGCACTGGGTCCATCAAGAGATCCCCACCTGATCATGCTAAATAAAGTGAAGCAGCCAACAAGCTTCAACTACCCACTCAGTTTTTAGAACTTTATTCTCAAATATATACAGACCAAAAAAAAAAAAAGGCTTTCAAAGAAAGTCCCAAGATGAAAAGAGACCAAACAAATACACAGAAACATAATCATGGAGGAAACAAAGAAAATGAGAAACAGAAGAAAGTTTCAAAAAGGTTGTCATTCAGCCAGGCATGGTGGCGCACACTTGTAATCCCAGTACTTTGGGAGGCAGAGACCGGAGGATCCGGGTTCGTGGCCAGCCTCAGCTCTCTGTCTCTCTCTCTCTCTCTCTCCCTGTCTCTTTCTCTCTCTCTCTCTCTACTTAGTGAGGCCCTCCGCAACTTCGTGAGACCCGGTTTCAAAATAAAGTATAAAAATAGGGCTGGGGGTGTAGCTTGGAGGTAGAATGCCCCTGGGTTCAATCCCCGGTACCACACACACACAAAAAAATCATATGTCAAAGAACTGAAATCAGAATAACATCAGACTTCTTATCCTGAAAACAACCAAATCTGGGAGATAGGTTGGATATAGATTCTAGATCAGAAAGCCTTTCCCCTCAGAATCCTGGAGACATGGCACCACTGTCAGAGGACAAAATGAAGAATTTTACGACTAGCAAAGATGCAAAAAAAATGTGCACTTTTTTGGGGGGGGGCAGGGAGAAGACTCAGGGATTGAACCCAGGGGCATTCTACCTCCAAGCTATACCCTACAAGGGGGGGAAAAAAAGCATACAATATATTCAAAGATATGTAGTAAATGTTAAGAACACGGGGCCTCGAATCAGACCGCCTGGATTTAATTCCTGTCTCTGCCAGTTAGCTAGAAATGTGGCCAGGGTTCACTTAACCTTTCTGAGTCTGCACTCCTTATTCTGTACATGAGTATAATAACCATACATACAGTTCCCAGAGCTGGTGAGTTACATTTCAAGAATGCTCCTAAGCCACCTAGAACAGCGCTTGACCCTGCAAGTACTAAAATGTCAGCATTATGATGGCAAATAGGGCAAAGGGGAACAAAAAGAATTAGAAACTCCAAGAGCAGAGTTCTTACAAGAAGGAATGAGATGAAAGTGCAGTAATCCATTTTGCAATGATTATTTACAGCCATAATAAAGTAAGTGCTGTATTAGACAGCAGTATTCTATTGTGGAGGGAGGAGAGGGAAAGCGAGAAGTATGAGAGAACTCTATCTTCACTTATCTTAATAGGAAGTCTGTGGATAATATATAGTACCGTCAATGAAAAAACATGGGTGCAACAGAAGAAACAACTAAGACTTTCACATGTGGCCTCTGGGGACCAGAATGGGAAGCAGATTACACAGAAAGACACGTCTAAGGTATTGAACACATGGTATACTTCGTTGATTTGTGATTTATAAGAGTGCATGTGTCAGTGAAGGGTCTTACAACAAAATCAAATACTATGAGAATTTTCCAAGAGAGGGAAGCCAGGCCTTGTTATGTGAATGCCATATGAGCTAGCTGCATACCTGGAACTTACTTCCCTTCTCTGAACACAGCTTTCTTCATCCTTGCAGGGGCTCATGACAGTACAATAAGCACAGGGTTGATGAATGAATATAAGTAAAACTATTACCTCAGTGTCTGGCACATGCTTAGAACCTGAAAATGGTACATATGAGAATTCTGTCTTTAAGACAGAATTTACCCCCCCCCTCCTGCCCCAGACAGTCAACCCAACAAGACAACAATGTGCTCAGTCACAGGAGGGCACAGCTTCCCAATCCTAAATCAATTCCTGCTCCCTCCCCTGGCCCACCCAGGCCCCTTCCCCGCATCCCCTGCATGAGCATTAATTAGGTGAAGTACACCCAGAAGGTATACACTAGTTCTCCATTGAGCTGAGCTCATTCAAGAGAGGAAAACAGAGATGCAAAAGAACCTCGGAGAGCCTCACAGAGTTCAGTGCAGATGTCAGTGTCAACTGACAGCTGGCCTTGTCTGCCCACTACATCTTGTGTTAGCTGGGAAAGGCCCGATCTGTACCCATTAACCAAAGCTCTGGACTGACTGAGCTGCTCGTCAGAAGGCCTTGGTGTGGGAAACAATTGTCACCAGGGTTCCTTTAGTCCCATGACCTTACCAATTGTTCCTCACACTCCTACTTCAAAGTGCGCAGGCTTAGAGCCGCCCTTACCGCCAATGTCTGGGTGTAATCTGACGCCCGCTGCTGGCCTCTGGTGCCGGGACCACGCAGTGCTAGAGTGGGGCACAGAGTCCCCATCCTGCAGCCCCGTGGCTGTGCCAACTCAGTGTTTACTCTGCCTAGAAATGGATGCTCCCAGCTGCCTGGAGCTCTGGGAACGAGGCTGGCCAGCTAGGATGGTTTCTCTGGAAGAACTCCCACAATAGCGATAAGCCTGGCATTTCCACTTATCTCTACCCTGTCCCCGCCCTAGAGGCATCCAGAGGTTTCACTTGGTTATCTGCCTTGCAGAGCTGTATCTGCCTCCCTGGGGGCCTACTTCCTGCATCACTTAGCAGAGTGTCTAGTTGTGAAACAAACACCCTGTGATTCAAAGGCAGAGAAGGGAGGAGTCCTGGGGAATAGCTGACCTGAGTTCAAAGCCCCAAATCCTGGTACAGGAGCCCAGGGGAGCTGGGAACCCTGGCCTTCAGGTAGCCCTTCAGGATAGCAGCAGAGCGGGTGAGGCCCTGTACTCCTTCAACGGGGCCGCTTACACCCATTTGGCAGCCTACTTAGTCACCTCCAGGCTAGGAGGGTTTAGGTATTGCCTCTCCAAATAAAACTACTCAAGAAGCAACTAAAAGGTACAGAGTCCCCTAGGACTGAGGCATGCCACGTAAGGGGGAAGGAAGGACCCGAACTTCTGCTAAGTGAGATGCCAGGGTGGACTCTCTGGCCAAATCTTCCCAGAGTGCCCTGGGGAAAGCCAAGCTCTACACACACACTGGCATGCATTCACCAACGACAGACACACATCATTTGGGGACTACAGCTTACTGGGCATGGCTGACAAGAATCATGGCAGGGGCTGCAGGCTGGCTTGTTTGCTTTCTCTGTGTGTGTGTGTGTGTGTGTGTGTGTGTGTGTGTGTGTATGTGTGTGTGTGTGTGTGTAGTACTAGGGATTGAACCCAGGGACATTCTACCTATACTCCCAGCCTTTTTAAATTTTTTTGTACTACAGATGTAATCCAGGGGTACTCTACCTCCAAGCTATACCCCAGCTTTATTATTTATTTATTTATTTATTTATTTATTTATTTATTTATTGGTGCCGGGGGTTGAACCCAGGGGCATTCTACAACAATGTCTACAACTTGTCTCATCCCAGTAACCCAGAAATTGGACTAAAATAACAACCATAGGCCTACCTGGAGGAATCCAGGAACTGTGCTTGGGAATAAAACCAAAAATCAAGTTGTCTTCTGTGAAGAAGCAGACAGAAGACAACAGCTGCATGGAACCCTTGCCCAGGCGGGGAGGCCCTGCCGCTCTGGGGTGGCTGGTGAGTCTGCTCCTGGGATCTCGTCTTCTATACCCAGAGCCCTATCCCTGGCTGAAGCCTTTTTATTTCATCTCTTCCTTCCCCAGGGGCCTACTCAAATTGTTCCCTGTCAAAGCAGGGTCAGATGAAGTTGGCCTAAAAATATTAGAAAAAAAAACCAGAAGTGCCACTAGGAGCCAAATCTACATCAGCAAGCAAGCATTCATTCATTCTCTACTGAACAACGCTTATTAGGAAACAAGCAAAGATTCATTGAGCACTTTTATGTGCCAGTCTCTATGCTACATCTTTTACATAAATTCCCTTATTTGCCCCTCACAACAATTCTATGAGGAAGGGACTGTCATCCCCATTTTACAGACAAGTAAAATAAGCTTTGGAGGGATGAAGACGCTTTCCAAATGCAGGCAGGCAGTCTCCAGAGTTTGCTTACAACTGAAGTAGTCTAACCAAGCCCGGCGTGGTGGCGCACACCTGTAATCCCAGTACTTGGGAGACTGAGACAGGAGGATCGCAGGTTCGAGGACAGTCTCAGCAAGCTACCAAGACTCCTATCAACCTAGAATGACCCTGTTTCAAAATAAGAAGGGCTGGGTGTGTAGCTCAGAGGTAGAATGCCCCCTGGGTCCAATTCCCAGTATGAGACAGAGACGAGAGAGAGAGAGAGAGAGAGAGAGAGAGAGAGAGAGAGAGAGGAAGGAGGAGGAGGAGGAGGAAAGAAGAAGGGGAGGGGAGAAACTTTCTGCTTTCTGTCTAGAATCTGAGTTTGCCTCTAGAGGGGCTGCATTTGCCAACTGCCAATTCAGAAAACCCAGTTCCATCTGCAAGCTGGAACCAGGCCAGCCAGTTTCATGCCAATCCATTGCCTTACCCGTCTCTACCAGCCACACTGGTGGTGTTCCCATTTGCAATGTGCTTGGATTGTGTCCTCAAATTTGCTGTTCATCTGAGGAGGATGGATTATGATCCCCATTTGACTCATGAAGAGAAAGGCTCACAGAGTCGATGGGGAGCTGGGCCTTGGGACTAGCTCAACAGTTCACAGTGCTCCCTGTAGAGAGGAGGGTTTCTGGAAGTCCTTCTTACCTCCAACACACACATTGCTTTGGGACCCCACCTCGCCTGCCCTGGCTGACAGGAATCGGAGGAGAGACTGCAGGCTTTTGATATTAGCTTGCTTTTCTCCATCTGACCATGGGCAAACCCTGTGCTGAGCACTTTAACTGCACTCTCATTTAAACCCCTCGACTGTGTCAATTCTTGTGAGCTCAGAGCTCTGCTGCACCATGAGAATGAGGTTAACACATCAGGACAACAGAGAAAGTGGGACAGCCACTAACTGCTAAATGCAGTGGACTGGGGCAAAAATGTATGATCTACAAATGTTTTTAGCCTCCTCAATATCTGATAAAAAGAGTTTTATCCTCATCTGCTCAAGTTCCTTCCCCTCTACCTTCTCTGTCTCCTCTCTGAGGAGAGCCCAGGCCCAGGATATCTTGGTGTCAAATGTGAAGAACTGGTAGCAGAGGTGGGACATGAGGGTCTGTAGAGGAGGACTTGGTTGATCTGGTACCAAGAGCATGGAAGGAAGAAGGGGAGAGACAGACACTGAGGGTGATCTGGAGTTTAGAGACTGACACAAAGGCCCTCATGTCATGAGAGGATGGATGGGGACAGGAGAATTTGGAAATATGTCTGCTGCAGGGTCTAAATGGTCATCAGGAATCATAAGCAGGAATGGCATAGTGACTGAGTTGGGCTTCTGTGGCCTCAAGCCTTTGCAGAAACTTGGCCACAATGCCAGGTAAGAGGAGTGTAAGAGAGTGTAATAAGAGGCAAAGAAATTGGGGAGGAAATAAGACTTGGAGGAAATGAGATTGAGCTGAGCCTTGAGTAATGGGTGAGAGTTAGGGAGGCCGAGGAAAGGCAGCTCCAGTGAGGACAGAGGGGACATAGCCTCAGGTAGGGCCTAGCAGGTGGGGTGATGGTGCAGGGACTGTCCTCAGCTCATCAGGTTAGTGGAGGCCCACCTGATTCAGCAGATGAGACTCTTAACAGGAGGGACCGGGAAAATTAGGCAGAGACATTTAGATCCAAAGCAGCAAGACAAAGGGACAACAATCCTATGGAATGTTCTGAGGTGGGGAATAACATAAAAAGTCAGTTTAGGAATGGATGGGAATGATTACATGGGGGAAGGGAATTAGTTTTGACTTGAAGAGGACACAAAGCCACTTCTGGGATGCTGGAGATGTTTTATAACTTGGGTGATGGTCACACAGGTGTGTGTATATGTGAAGGTGCTACAGGCTGTAATATGTAGGCATTGTACTGAATATGAGTTATCCTTAATCAAGTCCTGTTAGCATGAAAAAAAAAAAGAAAGGGGAGCCAGGCGTGGTGGCGCACGCTTGTAATCCCAGTACTCGGGAGGCTGAGACAGGAGTATTGCAGGTTCAAGGACAGCCTCAGCAAGTAGTGAGACTCTCATCAACCTAGCAAGACCCTGTTTCAAAATAAAAATAAAATAGGGCTGAGGGTGTAGCTCAGAGGTAGAATGCCCCTAGGTTCAATTAAAATAAGGAAAGGGGGGTGGATGGGCCTCAGAGCAGAGTGCACATGGATTGGGAGAGCTGGGACCAGCGCTGACGCAAAGCCAAAATCAGCAAGTGTTTACCACTTCTAGGATGTGTACCCCTATGTTGCCAAAACACAGGAGCACTAAGGAAGTGGAGCAACAGCTAAGACAAGTCTTAAAGTTCTGCAAGTGCTGCCTGAAGTCCTGAGGCCCTCATCCCACCAACGCAGAGCTGGCAACAGAAGCAGGACCCCTCCCTATTGTGAGCAGGAGACTCTAAGGATCCATGATGCTCTTCCCAGATAAAATAGACAGACTTTACCCCAAAAGCAGGATGCAAGATGGCAAGTACATACATTAGAATCCCATTTTTGTTTAAAATGTACATGGATGCCAATATGGTTAGTTCTGGATGAGAGATTGCAAATTATCTTTATTTTCTGTTTTATTTATTTATTGCGGTACTGGGGATCGAGCCCAGGGGCATTCTACCTCCGAGCTACAACCCCAGCTTTATTTTTTATTCTTTATTTTGAATCAGGGTCTCATGAAGTTGCGGAGGGCCTCACTAAGTAGCTGAGGCTGGCTGTGAACCTGCAATCCTCCTGACTCAGCCTCCCAAGTACTGGGATTACAAGTGTGCGCCACCACGCCCAGCCTTATGTATTTTTTCTATTTTTTTAAATGAAGTATATAATTTGTGTTATTCAACAAAAGCTTGTTTTTCTATAATAGTCACCATTCACCTAGACCCACAGGAATTATTCTAGATACAATATGCACCAGAGAGAGGTTTAGTCAACCAAGAACACAGAGTAATAGACTCCCTCCAGACCCCAGCTGACAGAAAATACAACTAATAACTTTACAGGGAGGCGTGAGGTCAATTGGTTGGTCTTAAATGATCAGAAAGCATGGACATTTAATAGGCTTAGGAGAGTAGCCAGAAATAGCAAATCCCGGGGGAAAGAGCAGCTGTTTGTGCTTTTGTTTTATTTTGTTTGTTGTTTGTTTTTGGTCCTGAGGATTGAACCCAGGGGAAATCTACCTCCAGCTACACTCTCAGTTTTTATTTTGGTCTCATTAAGTTGCTGAGGCTCATCCCAAACCTGCAATCCTCCTGTCTCAGCCTCCCAAGTACTGGGATTACAGGTGTGTGCCACCATGCCTGGCTTAGTGCTTTGTTTTTTTTTTAAGTAGATTCCCCATCCAACTTAAGAAGAAATGTTCCAGATTCCAGAACCCATAATCTACAAAGTAGAATTTGGGATTTTTAAAAAGCAAAGTTGGCAAACATTTGGGAACAATCACCAGCTACAACATTCTTAAATGATTTAAACACCTGTTTAATCTCTGCAACAAGTCTGAATTACACATACAATTAGCCTTAAGTCTGTAGAAACCAAAGACAAATCCATGCACCTAAAACCAAGAGCTGTTCATTTTTATTATTGTTTTTTATCAGACTCTAGAAGCATTTTCTGGAGGGTCTACATGTCTCTAATGCACTGCTGAAAACACACACACACACACACACACACACACACACACACACAGTAAATTTATCACCTGCACTTACATACCACCTTCTATCCATGGATCCCAATGGTCTGTCAGAAGTGCTGTTTTCACAAATCTCCAATGAGATGCAAAAATATTGCTACCTCCATCTTATATGCAGAAAAACTTAAGCCCGGGGGCAGCTAAGTGGCTTGTCAACAGTTATAACCTAAGACAAGATCTATGCAAGCTGTCCTCTGATCTCCTTTCCTCGGCTGCTCTCCCTTTGAGCTTTCTCGTTGGCCCCAGTATAAACCATGCACGCAGACCATTGTTTCCCTAGTGATGGAGGTGGCATTCTATTTCCTGCCCTGAAGCTGGCCTGGGGCCCTGACTGCACCACATTTAGACACAAATGCATCAGCTGTGCGTGAGTGAGGATCGTTTGGTTCCTTGGAAACCTAAGTGGCCTGTGTCAGCTGGCCCTAGCCCACTGCGAGCCATTCCAGGCCATGCTGCTAACTTCTCCATCACTCGCCCAGAGCAGCCCATAAGAAAAGCAATGATGCCCCTTGTAGCTGAGTGAACAAAGGCAGACTCACCAGCATGCTCCAGTCAGCCCTCCCTCCAGGAGAAATAATTCCCAGATGTCTGGGACCGAAGCCACTAGACTAGTATGGTTCCCTACCCCTGCTCATTTCTTTTCTTTTCTTTTTTCTTTTCTTTTCTTTTCTTTTTTCTTTTCTTTTCTTTCTCTCTCTCTCTCTCTCTCTCTCTCTCCTTTCTTTCATTCTGTTTTGTGTGTGTGTGTGTGTGTGTGTGTGTGTGTGTGTGTTACTAGAGATTGAACCCAGGGGCATTCTACCTCTGAGCTATACCCTCAGCCCTATTTTATTTTTTATTTTGAAGCAGGGTCTCACTAAGTTGCTGAGGCTGGCTGCAAACCTGCAATCCTCCTGTATTAGCCTCCCAAGTACTGGGATTACAAGTGTGCACCACATGCCTGGTTTACCCCTGCTCATTTCTGTAGACAACAGATTTAAGTGTGCTGGTCATTGATTATATGCCTGATAGGTAAATGAATTCACGTTTATTATTCCTAGTTGCAGTGTTATTTTTATGTTTAGTAACTAATGTGTTCTAGAATGATCACTTAGAATAAGAGTTGGAAAAATAAGAAAGATACTGGAGCATCAACCATGTAACAAGAGTTACATCCTGAACACTGCTTCTCCTATAGCTGCAATCAGTATAAGAAACTGGAGATGGATGTTGGAGATGTGGTTCAGTGGTAGAGCACTTGCCTAGCATGTGTGAGACCCTGAGTTCCATCCTCAGTATCACAAAAACAGAAACTGGAGGTGGATTTTTTGCCAGTTCTCTGCCACTTGGTCAGTAAATGCCATATACTGTAGATTTTAGTTAATTTCAATTTCCTTGCCTCTAAAATGCCCTGTTAGCCTTTACGGACAGCCATGCACATCACAAGAGTATGGGCATCATATTAGCTGAGTTCCCTTCCTAGATGCTCCCACACATTAGCAGTCCTAATAACCCCATCTCTGTGGAGCGTTT
The DNA here is from genome assembly GCA_004027185.1 of Glis glis. Taxonomy (NCBI): domain Eukaryota; kingdom Metazoa; phylum Chordata; class Mammalia; order Rodentia; family Gliridae; genus Glis; species Glis glis. The sequence continues at coordinate 12,108 of PVJS01020590.1, read as the reverse complement.
ACCACGTGCCAGACACCCAACCAAGCATTTTAAATTTATTAGTTTTTAAAATACTAGATATGTACCATTAATATCTTCATTTTATAAGAGTGGGCACAGTGGTGTGTGCCTGTAGTCCCAGGTATTAGAGAGGCTGAGGCAAGAGGATCGCTAAAGCCCCAGAGTTTAAGTCGAGCCTGAGCAATATAATGAGATCCTGTCTTAAAAAAAAAACACCAAAACTCCATTTTACAAATCAGGAAACTGAGGCCTAGGAAGGTCACAAAGTCATTATTAGTTTCCTATTACCACAGACTCAGTGACTTAAAACAACAGAAAGTTACTTTCTCACAGTTCTAGAGGCCAGAAATCCAAAACCAGCATCACTGGGCCAAACTCAGCCATCAGCAGGGCTACACTTCCCCAAAGGCCCACAGGAGACTCCGCACTTTGCATCTTCAGGTCTTGGTAGCTACTGAGCACACTACCTTCTCTCTCTCTCTCTCTCTCTCTCTCTCTCTCTCTCTCTCTCTCTTTGTGATCTCCTTTGCCTTCCTTTTATGAAGATACATGTGACTGCATTAGAAGTCCACCTGGTTAATTCAGAATAATCTCTATCCCAAGATCCTTAATTTAATCACATCTGCAAAGTCCTTTTTTGCCTTAAAAGTAATATTCACAGACTCTAAGATTCACCAATTAGAATATGAGTCTTGAGGGACCATTATCTAGCCTACTACAGGCACCCCTCTAGTAGTTGCCCGTAGGCTTTCCTTCTCACACGCTCATGACGGTTCATTAGGTGAATGTGTAGCACAGAAGTGTTGCTCAGAGGTAGAATGCCCCCTGAGTTCAATGCCCAGTATCCCCCCAACACACACACCAAAAGAACAAGCAAGGTGCAAGCTAGAGTCCCGATCCAACCTTACAGAGGGGGGCCTGGAGAGTACCAGGTTTCTGCAGAGGAAGAAATGTGATAACAGGGAACAAAGACATTCTGCCACTTAGCCAGTGAAACTCAATGCTAATCTAAACACAGTAGACCTCTCAAAATTTCTTGGTGTGGAACAATATAAAGACCTGGCGGAAGTGGCCATGTAAAGGATTTCCGTTCTTCAAAAGAGGAGACATGTACCTTTCTCCAGGGAGGTTATGGATCTGAGACCCCAAAATGTATGGTCTTGTCAATAGATGTTCCTATTGTTTTAAATGGGACTCATCTAGAAATTAACTCTCTGATAGCCTCCTTGAGGTTAAACTGATTGCAGTTTCAACACCTAGAACAAGGGGCTGGGGACGTAGCTCAGCGTAGTGTTTGCCTAGCAAGCACAAGGCCCAGAACTGCAAAACAAAAACAACAAATAAACAAAAAAGACTGATAGAGCAAGATAGAGCATGGAGAATAAACTAAGAAAAATAGGTGGGAAATAGGAAAATAACAGTAGGGAGAAACAGGGACATTTCAAACTTGGGTATTTGTTATGAGCATGTTTAAGAGAAGAAATGCATGCTACCAGTGGAGGAGGATCACAGATTCACGGCCAGCCTCAGCAACTTAGTGTGGCCCTCTGCACCTTACTGAGAACCTGTTTCAAAATAATAAAATAGGTGCTGGGGATATAGCTCAGTGGTAGAGTGCTTGCCTAGCATGCATGAGGCCCTGGGTTCAATCCCGAGCCTTACCAAAAACAAACAAAAATATAAAATAGGGCTGGGGGTGTGGCTCTGAGGTAGAATGCTGCTGGGTTCAGTCCCCAGTACCACACATAAAAATAAACAAATAAATAAATAAAAACTTTTAAAAATTCATGCTAGCTTGCTTCCTTAACTCTGAGCAAAATAAATGTGATTCAAGCCAGGCGTGGTGGCACATGCTTGTGAGGCTGAGACCGGAGGATCCAGGTTCGCAGCCAGCCTCAGCTACTTAGTGAGGCCCTCCGCAACTTAGTGAGACCCTGTTTCAAAATAAATAATAAAAATAATAGGGCTGGGGGTGTAGCTTGGAGGTAGAATGCCCCTGGGTTCAATTCCCAGTACTGCAAAAAAATAAAATAAAAATTTAAAAAAAAGTGATTTGATTCTGGGATAGGATAACATGAATTTAGTAAAGAAGTTTTGATATTTTATTTGATATTTGAACTATACTTCTAAATATTATCACATATTATGTATGATCTGTTCAACTTGCTATATTTCATCTGATTAGGTTTTTCAGTTTAATCCACTGGGATTCTTGACAGATATGAAAAAGATTTCTCAGTTTGAGTGGAAAGCATACAAAGGGTTAATTAAGCAAGAATGTAATAGATTTTGCCTTTTAAAAAAGAAAAACTGCAAGTTACTTAAATATCAATAAGGCCAGGCATGGTGGTGCACCCCTGTAGTCCTAGTACTTGGGAAGCTGAGACAGGAGGATTGAAGGTTTACGGCCAACCTCCACAATTTAGTGAGGCCCTCAGCAATTTAGTGAGACCCTGTTTTTTTTTTTTTTTTTTGCGGTACCAGGGATTGAACCCAGGGGCATTCTACCTCCGAGCTACACCCCTGGCCCTATATTTTATCTTTTATTTTGAAACCGGGTCTCACGAAGTTGCGTTGGGCCTCACTAAGTAGGTGAGGCTGGCCGCGAACCTGGATCCTCCGATCTCAGCCTCCCAAAGCACTGGGATTACAAGCGTGTGCCACCATGCCCGGCTCAAGACCCTGTTTCAAAATAAAAAATGAAATAGGGTTGGGGGTGTATCTCAGAGGTAGAATGCCCTTGAAATTTAATCCCCAGTATTCCTCCCCCCCAAAAAAATCAACCAGTAGGAGAAAGAATTATAGCTATTAAGTCAATACTGATATGGAAATCTATCCAAGCCATTTGGACATGTTACAAAAAATTTACAAACAACACATAATATCTGATCCCATTCTAAATTAAACTATATGACTAGACAGGTAGACATAGATATGTAAATTCGTAAGCAATATTTGAGAAGGATATATACCCTATTATTAACATCAGTTTACTTCCCAGGAGAAGAACAGAATTGGGATGAAGAAAAGGAAAAAAAAGAAAAAATTTTTCCTTTATAGAATGCATTATTTTGTAATGCATTTTTATAAGGAACATGGTGTTTTTTTTTTTTTTTTTGCAGTACTGGGGATTGAACCCAGGGGTATTCTACCTCCAAGCTACACCCCCGGCCCTATTTTTTTATACTTTATTTTGAAACCGGGATTCACAAAGTTGCGGAGGGCATCACTAAGTAGCTGAGGCTGGCTGGGAACCCGGATCCTCTGGTCTCCGCTTCCCAAGTACTGGGATTACAAGCGTGAGCCACCACGCCCGGCTGGAACATGTTTTTTTATATCAACTTTTATACTTTGTGTGTGTGTGGTACTGCGAATTGAACCCAGGGACATTCTATCTCCAAGTGTTAGAAACAGATTTTAGGGGAGTATTACATAAATACTCACAAACTCAAAAGTAACTCCACAAGGTACTTTACTTCTGTGCAGAAGGGTGCACTCACACCATAAAATCCGGGCAAGCACACGGTGCGGGCAGTCCACACTCTCTTTTATCCTCCTGACGCTGGGTCATTCCCCATTGGCTGGGGTGAGACCTCACAATCTAATCCAGTTGGCTAATTTCCCACTGGGCAAGTTTTTTCTTTAGAACAAAGGTAAAATAGGAAACCTATACTTCCAATAGTGGAGCATACAGACACGTGTACCAGAAAATTACAAAATGGATTCCTAGCCGGGCGTGGTGGCGCACACTTGTAATTCCAGTACTTTGGGAGGTGGAGACCGGAGGATCCGGGTTCGCGGCCAGCCTCAGCTCTCTCTCTCTCTCTCTCTCTCTTTCTCCCTGTCTCTCTCTCTACTTAGTGAGGCCCTCCGCAACTTCGTGAGACCCGGTTTCAAAATAAAGTATAAAAAATAGGGCCGGGGGTGTAGCTCGGAGGTAGAACGCCCCTGGGTCCAATCCCCGGTACCGCAAAAAAAAAAAAATGGATTCCTAAACTACTGTTACAAAATGAATACCGATCAGTTTTTATTTGACCTTATAACTTTGATAGAAAAGATCATTTTTCTTTCTTACACGAGCTACACTCAGTCCTATTTTTTTTTGTGAAACAGGGTCTCACTAGGTTGATGAGAGTCTCACTACTTGCTGAGGTTGTCCTCAAACTTGCAATCCTCCTGTCTCAGTCTCCCAAGTACTGGGATTACAAGTGTGTGCCACCACGCCCAGCTTACTTTTATGCTTTTTTTTTTTTGCGGTACTGGGGATTGAACCCAGGGGCATTCTACCTTCAAGCTACACCCCCAGCCCGATTTTTTATTCTTTATTTTGAAACAGGGTCTCACTAAATTGCGGAGGGAGGGCCTCTTCAAGTAGCTGAGGCTGGCCGCGAACTTGTGATCCTCCAGTCTCAGCCTCCCAAGTACTGGGATTACAAGCGTGCGCCACCATGCCTGGCTTATACTTTTTAAGTAATAAAAAAATTATTTATTTTAGTGTAAGCAATGCATGAATTTAAAGTTCTTTTCCAAGAGGTATTACTTGTGGAATAACAAACACTAAATGTGTATGTAGTTTAAAAAAATTGGGGGGGGGGTTCTGGGGATTAAATCCAGGGGCATTCTACCACTGAACTATACCTCCAGTCCTATTTGTTTTTATTTTGAAACAGGGTCTAGTTAAGTTGCTGATGATGGCCTCAAACCTGAAATCCTCCTGTCTCAACCTCCTAAGAACTGGGATTACAGGCATGTGCCACCACTCCCTGCAAAAAATTCTTTTTTTTTTAATGAACCAGACTTGCTCTCCCTGCCTTGATTCTTTGTATTAAAGGAATAAAAGTACAAAAAGGAACAAACCCATACCTTGAGGACAAAGTAAGTGAATACATGTAGGATGAGAGTCAGCACATCTCTGGAAGCCAGAAAACTAATGAGAGAGGGTTAGCAGATAGACAGGCTGCACAGGAGGGCTGCCAGTCAGCCTGTGGGAACCCGGGCCAGTTCTGGTGGTGGATCAACTGTACCCACCTGCTTCCCCACCCCATCCCTCACACAGATACCCAGCAAGTGCAGGCAGCTGGCATTTACCCTCAGGCAAAAATAAACAAGATCCTGACGGCTCTTCTCGGAAGAAATTAAACAATTGATGCCCCAGAGTAAAGTCCTCATTCTAGTAATCAGGTAGCCTCAGCCTAAAAATGGATTCTGACTACCCTGCCCCACCCCACACCCAGAGCACTAGTCAGAATTCTCACTGGGGAGAAGCCCCCCATTAAGACCCTTCCCTTCCCTATCTCCCTTCCTCCCTTCCTTGTGGTACTGAACCCAAGGGCATTCTACCTCCGATCTACTCCCCCAGCTCTATTGGTTTTTTAGTTTGAAACAGGGTCTCAGTAGGTTGCTGAGGACTTTGTTAAGTTGCTGAGGCTGGCCTTGAACCCATGATCCTCCTATCTCAACCTCTCATGTACTGGGATTACAGGCAAGTGCCACCACGCCTGGCTCAGACCTTATTTCTTAAATATGACCAGACAAGCAAAGATCACCAAGATATTAATAAAACTAGCCACCTGAGCCAGGTGTGATGGCACACCTGTAGTCCTAGTACTTGGGAGACTGAGACAGGAGGATCACAGGTTTAAGGACAGCAATACAGCAAGACTCTCAGTAACCTAGCGAGACCATTTCCGAACCAAAAATAAAAGGGTTGGGGGGTGTCACTCAGAGGTAGAATGCCCCTTGGTTCAACCCTCAGTACACACACACACACACAAAGCCTAGGAATCTGAAAAAAAATGCCAAGATATCTAGACATGAAAAACAAACTTTAGTGGAAACAAAGATAATCAGGGAATAGAAGAAACCTTGACTCAAAGAGTTAAGGAAGCCGGGAGTGGTGGCGCACGCTTGTAATCCCAGTACTTTGGGAGGCGGAGACTGGAGGATCCGGGTTCGCGGCCAGCCTCAGCTCGCTCGCTCTCTCTCTCTCTCTCTCTCTCTCTCCTTAGTGAGGCCCTCCGCAACTTCGTGAGACCCGGTTTCAAAATAAAGTATAAAAAATAGGGCCGGAGGTGTAGTTCGGAGGTAGAACCCCTCTGGGTTCAATCCCCGGTACCGCAAAAAAAAAAAAAAAGAGTTAAGGAAGATTTTATAAAACCAGAACAGGTTTAACAAGAATAAAAATGATAGCTGAACTGGGCATGGTGGCACACACCTATAATCCCAGTACTTGGGAGGCTGAGACAGCAAGTTCAAGGACAGCCTCAGCAACCTAGTGAGACCCTATTTCCAAATAAGAAAATCGGGCCTGGAGTATAGCTTTGGAGGTAGAATCCCTCTGGGCTCAATCCCCAGTGCAATAAGCAAACAAGCAAACAAACAAACAAATAAATAAATGATAGCTGAAATATATTATTCAAAAGAATAATAAGATAAAAGAGAAGAAATCTAGCTAGGCACGGTGGCACACACCTGTAATTCCAGTACTTGGGAGGGTGAGATAGGAGGAGCGAAGGTTCGTGGCCAACCTCCACAACTTAGTGAGGCCCTCAGCAATTTAGTGAGACCTTGTTTCAAAATAAAAAATAAATTAGGGCTGGGGATGTAGTTAAGAGGTACAATACCCCTGAGTTCAATCTCCAGTACCACAAAATAAAAAAAAGAAAAAGAAAGAAACCAAGATAGTGTCTGTTGTCTAATCTGCTAATTTGGGGGGTAATATTTTTTATGCAGCCATAGATAACTAATACAAAGCTAGTGCCCAGTGTAGTGGTGCACTCCTGTAATCCCAATACTTGGGAGACTGAGACAGGAGAATCGCAGGTTCGAGGACAGCCTCAGCAAGTAGTGACACTCTCAGTAACCCAGCAAGACCCTGTTTCAAAATGAAAAATAAAAAGGGCTGGGGATGTAGCTCGGAGGTAGAATGCCTCTGGGTTCAATCCCCAGTAGAAACACACACACACGCACACACACACCAAAAAGAGAGTAGGGCAATGATATAGTCAGAAGTCAATTAATGGAAGACTTTCAAACCTCAAATGAAGAAACAGAATCCATTAAAGACAGGTTTAGGCAAGTCAACAAGGCTCAGAAGGCAGATGATGAAGACATGGTAAGAACTCTTAGGAAGGGAGATGTTTAAAATGATATCCAGAAGGAGGTGGTGAGGCCGATGAGAAGATAGTGATGCAGGTAAAAGCCAGTAAAAATGTGAACAAAATACCTGAATCTAAAATTTGAACCTGAAAAAAAACCTGCATCAATCAGGAAAATCAACATGGCTGTCTACACCTTCATGTAACATTCCCAACACCATTTTAAAAAAGTCTTTCTATTATATCCTTTATTTTCTATTATTTCCTTTATTTTCTTGTTGCTTTCTTAGCCAGTCACAATAATATTAAGCTATTTGAAAACACTTCCCTGTTTCTCTCCCATCCAACAAGTTGTCAATACTTTTGTTACAAAATTGTGGTCACATTGATCTAAACTTGTTCATAAGCTCTGTCACTTACAAAATATGTGACCCTGAGCAACTGTCTTAACTCTTTGAATTTCGGCTTCCTGATTCATCATTATTAAACATGATCATACATGGAAAGATGTGGCATGGTGTCTGCCACATAGTGACTACTCTATAAATGGCATCTTTTTTCTGGTTTTGTTTCTGTTGGTTTTTTGTGTGTGTGTGTGTGTGTGTGTAGTACTAGGGACCGAACCCAGGGGTATTCTACCTCTGAGCTACATCCCCAGCCCTTTTCACTTTTTATTTTGAGACAGGGTTTTGCTAAGTTTCCCAGGCTGGCCTCAAACCCGCAATCTTCCTGTCTCAGCCTTCCAAGTGCTGGGGTTATAGGCATAAGCCACCACATCTGGCTTCTGTTGTTCCTGTTGACACTATCATAAAAGAAATAACTGCACTAAGATGTGTTCAACTGATTGTTTTGTTACAAACATGGGTTTGACTTTTTTAGGTGTTTTATATTTCCAAAGCCTCAAAAATTACATTTAAAACTTTTAACCCTGTAGGATATGGTGGCACACACCTGTAGTTCCAGCTACTTAGGAGACTAAGGTGATATAATCACTTGAGCCCACAAGTTTGTGACTAGCCTGGGCAACATAGTGAGACCCCATCACAAACACAATACGTTAACCCTGAGCTTCCTAATGAAGAGCAGATGTTACATTTATCTGTATCCCTAGCACCAAGTATTTGTGGCTTTCAACCCAAGAGAGGCACATGGCGCACCTGTGGTAGAGTTGCTGCTGCTGAAGCAGATTTTCTTAATGATAATATGTGAAATTTAGAAAATGAGTTTCTCAGCCGGGCATGGTGGCACACGCTTGTAATCCCAGTACTCGGGAGGCTGAGACAGGAGGATCTCAGGTTCGCGGCCAGCCTCAGCAACTTAGGCCCTCTGCAACTTAGTGAGACCCTGTTTCAAAATAAAAGAATAAAATAGGGCTGGGGGTGTAGCTCAGAGGTAGAATGCCCCTGGGTTCAATCCCCAGTACCACACATACATACATACATACATACATCATACATACAATAAAATTTTTTAAAAAGACAGTGAATTTCTCACTTGTAGGTCTTAGAAACCAGATGCTTAGGAGTGAAGGGGTTTGTTTTATGTTTTGTATTTCTCTTACAGAGATAAGCTTTGGTGACCAATAGAAAAGTGAAGTTTAGGGCTTAGGGGTATATTTCAGTGATAGAGCACTTGCCTAGCATACGCAGGCCCTGGGTTCAATCACCGGCACTATCAATCAATCAATAAATAAATAAAGTAAGTGAAGTTTAACAGGTCTATTTCTAGTGTCTTGGGAAATCTCACCCCTCAATCATATTCCATGAGTCTAGACAGCTGTTCTTTTCTAGAAGTTTTCCATATAGAAGAAGCATACTCAGAATACAGCCCAGATACATGGAAGCAACTTGAAATCACCATCTGCTTCATCTATTACAAAGAAAGTGAAGATTAGGGCTTAGGGGTATATTTCAGTGATAGATCAGTCACATGCGTGCAATCATGGAAGCATGAAACCATTTCCTATGGAGTATCTTCTAGATATGTTAGATATAAAGTATCAGAATGAAAGGCCTAGATTTACGCTCCTGTCTGAAAAGAACAAAAATTTTGCAAGATATATGAAAAATCTGTTTTCAAGACATTGGATGACAGGCAATAAAGGAGTGGTGCTAGAGATGAAGAAAAAATGAAGCAACCCGCTGAGTGCTCAAGTTTCTAGGCAGCTAGAGAAAAAGGAGAACATGTTAAAGGGCGACATGGAAGGAAAAACAAAAAACAAAAAAACAAAAAAAACTGCATTATAGAGATGAAAATTCCAGCATTGAGATGAAGAATACATCTGATGGAATTAAAGGCAGATTAAATATTGTGGAAGAAAAGATTAGTGAACTGTAAGACACAGCTACAGAAACTACCCAAAAAGAATACAAAGAGAGCCGGACGTGGTGGCGCACACTTGTAATCCCAGTACTTGGGAGGCTGAGACCAGAGGATCCGGGTTCGCGGCCAGCCTCAGCTACTTAGTGAGCCCTCCACAACTTAGTGAGACCCTGTTTCAAAATAAAGAATAACAAATAGGACTGGGGGTGTAGCCCGGAGGTAGAATGCCCCTGGGATCAATCCCCGGTACCTCAAAAAACAAAAAAAAGAATATAAAGAGAGAGCAAGGATCCAAGATGGCGACCAAGGAAGATACCATGCTACAATCTCTCTGAGACTTGGATCTCAATCGCCGTGAAAGCAACTTCTCAACAGAAGAAAAGCAACAAAAACTTGAAGTAAACAACAAAAGTTTGAAACGCGACGAAATCAAAGCCAGAAGACAAAACAGAGGAAAGTAAAAAGCTCCAAGTGCCTTACCTAAGGGATGGCAGTGGCGCCATCTTGGCCAGACCACGCCGGCCGTTCCTGGCATTGTGGCTTCCACACGCCGCCGGCAGAGAAGCCAGAGACCTGCTGTGAGTTCAACTGCAGATCAGCAGAGACGAAAGCGAGCAGCGGCTCCTCCACACTCAACACACCAAACAGCGGCGGCGACAGCGGCTACAGCGGCGCCATCTTGGCAGGACTTTACCGGCGGCTACCAGCATTGTGGCTTCTGCACAAGTCCAGCGGAGACGCCAGTGACCTGCTGTGAGTCCAGCAGCTGCAGAATCGCAGCAGTGAAGGCGAGCAGCGACTCGCTCCACGTGCGACACAGACCCGAACGCCACGTCGGCAGAAGCGGCAGCGGCACCATCTTGGCTGGACTGCACTGGCCGCTACCGGGATTGCGGCTTCCACATGCCGCCAGCAGAGAAGCCAGGGAGCTGTTGTAAGTTCAACTGCAGATCAGCAGAGATGAAAGCAAGCAGCGACAGCAGCTGCAGTGGCGCCATCTTAGCAGGACTTTACCAGTGGCTACCAGCATGTGGCTTCTACACAAGACCAACGGAGACGCCAGAAACCTGTTGTGAACCCAGCAGCTGCAGAATAGTGGCAGTGAAGGCGAGCAGCAACTCGCTCCACGCGCAACACAGACCTGAATGCCGCGTCGGCAGAAGCGGCAGCGGCGCCATCTTGGTCAGACCACACCGACGGCTATCAGCATTGCGACTTCTGCAGGCCAACAACAAAGAAACCAGGGACCTCTTCTAGAACAAGCACTGAAGAACATCAGCAACAAAAGCGAGCAGCAGTTTGATCCACGCTCAGCAGAGTCCCCAAGTGCTTGGAGGCCTGAACAGAACCTGCGGCAGCAGCTGAGTCCACCCCCCCCCGAGATTAAGAGCAGCACTCAATGAGGCCATAAGTCAACGAGCTGCCCCAGGGGGAGACCACCCAGCGCGGCCACAGGGACTCGGGGGTCTGAGACTGCAGATTGCCCCGGCAGAGGTGGGAGAGGGGTCTGCTGTGGGACGCAGTAGATGCATGGATAAGCAGACAGTCCCTGGCGACATTTGGGTGGGACAGACTTGGAGCTCACGGGTCGCAGCGCCCTTATAGAGTCCCCAGGGATCGCCACAGGACATACAGCTGTGGTACCTGGGGAAAATTGGACCAAATCAGCCCCCTCTATAGAAAACGTGGAGTTCTGTGTTTGCACAGAATCGGGTCAAAGCGACACCCGTCGCTTCTGTAGGCAAAGAGAGACACAAGCCTGGGGCCCCCTGCTGGTGACACCTGCCATAGGTGTAGACAGAGAGAGACATAGGGACAGCCCAAGTGGAGAATGCAGAGACCCACGCTTCCAGTGAGAGGGGCAATAGCAGCACTAGTCTCTTGCACAGGTAGTGAGAGGCACCAGGCAACGGTCCCAATCACTGAAGGAGACCAAGAATTGGGCCTGCAAATGGACATTATACCGACCAAGTGAGAATAACCATTCAGTAAAGGCTATTCACCTTTAAGGCTCACCTAGTAGCAACTATCTCCCTCCAGGATAAGAAACTATAAAGGGAGAGAGATTAGACAGAGGATACCTACAGAGTGAGAGAGAGAGAGCTACCAAAAGCAACAAAGGTATAAACATAAGAAACCTAAAATCATGAAAAGGAAGAAGAGCAAAGAAACAATGAGCCCCCACAATCCCAAAGAATTCAGAGAGCCTGAAAGAATTGAAGGATCAAATAAGCAAAGAATCCAACACCCTGAACAGGAATCAAAAAGAAGCTCTGAAGGAAGTGAAGGATGCAATAATTGAAATGAAGACATCAATACAGACCATCAACAATTTACTAGACCACATGGAAAACAGAATCTCACTCTTAGAAGATGACCTCTCCAAAAATGAACGCATAGTATATAAATTAGAAAAAACAATTCAAGCCGGGCATGGTGGCGCACACTTGTAATCCCAGTACTTTGGGAGGCGAAGACCGGAGGATCCGGGTTCACGGCCAGCCTCAGCTCTCTCTCTCTCTCTCTCTCTCTCCCTCCCTGTCTCTCTCTCTCTCTACCTAGTGAGGCCCTCCGCAACTTCGTGAGACCCGGTTTCAAAATAAAGTATAAAAAAATAGGGCCGGGGGTGTAGCGCGGAGGTAGAATGCCCCTGGGTTCAATCCCCGGTACCACCAAAAAAAAAAAAAAA
>PVJS01020589.1:0-32423 GCA_004027185.1 Glis glis | reverse complement strand
CCTTCCTTCCTTCCTTCCCTTTTCTCCTTCCTTCTGACTGAACCAGGGGTATTTTGCCTCTAAGTTATACTCCCATGCCCTTTCATTTTTAATTTTGAAACAGGGTCTTGCTAAATTGCTGAGGCTGGTCTCGAACTTGTGATCCTCCTGTCTCAGCCTCCCAAGTACTGGGATTACAGGTGTGTGCCACCAGGCCTGGCATGAGCACAGTTTCTTAAGTTCTTTCCTGCTTTGAAGTCTTCAAACATGACCTTGCCTCAGCATTGCACTTTTCATGATAAGAATGCAGAGGCCTGCTTAGTCTTAAACCTTCTGCTTCCAATTTTCTACCCAATACGTTTCCAAAATGACCCCTGCAGGTGAAGCAGGCTCCGGTCAAGTCCACACTTTGCACACCCGCTCTGCCCGCTGATTGCCAGGGCAGATGCTCCTCCACAGTGTGCCGACGAGCCCTGATTCCCACTAGTGGGGCTGCACTTCACACAGGCTCCCCTCCTAGGCTTGGCCAGTAGCATAAATGTCCCCCACAAATGCACGAGGTCTCTCATGAAAGAACAGGTTGTAAAAGATGAAAACACTGGTCTTCTCAGCCCAGAACTATTGTACTTAGAAGAAGAATGTAAGGGCAAGGAGAAATTATTGATTTTAAAATTCCTAGAACAGTATTTATAAATCTACAAGATCAAAATGTTGACCTCTTTCAGGTAAGACATAGGTTGAACTTCCCTTCCCTGCTAATTGTTTCAGGCTCTGATTATAGAGATCAATGAGGCAGAGTTCTCAATTTCAGTTATCATAGGTTTTTTATATCAATGCATTGTAATCATATATCATAATATCATAAGGTTTATATGCATAAAGTTTCCAGGGTCTTATCTAGATCAATAACAAAACAAAAAATATTGTTAATTTCACTGCATTTTTACTCCCAAGAGTATCATGGCTAATTTATTTATTTATTTTGTGTGTGTGCTAGGAATCAACCCAGGGCCTTGCATGTGCTCTGCCACTGATCCCCAGCTCTTGAAAATTTTTGTTTTAAAAAAATTGATTCTTACATGTATGGTAAAATGGAAAACCAGCCCCTCGTACTTCTGAAAATGCCGTGTTACAAGAACAACTTAAAAAGCAGGCTTGGAGGATTTTCGATCATATATTTAATCATCAGAATGTCATACACAGGTCATGCTCTTCGAGTTACGTTAGGCTTAATGAGACACATTCAATAATAAGCAGCAAACTTCACAATTCTACAGGTTCTCTTTCAAATAATGCTACTTCAGTATTCAGGGAGATAAGGAAGGCTAAATGAACTGAATTCACATTCTATAACACAATACATGTTATATTCCTAACAATGTTTGATGTCATGAAGACTTTTCTTTGGAAGGAAATTGGCTATGACTGCTAAGAATAAAAATAAGCATCTGCTCATGCTTCTTAAACTGAAGTGGACTCATGTAGGATTTATCATGAATGTCACCAGTGCTGGGAAGTCTCTGGTTGCTCAGAGGTTTTCCTGGGTGGGGTGCTGTGGCAGACTGACCACTTGGAGAGGGGCCTGGCCTCCCTGCAGGGGACATGCTACGCTAACTAAGGACATACCTGACTAAGACGAAGGGCAAACTAACCTGGCAGGATAGGGTGATGGCTAGAACTGAGTAAAACAAATAATGAAGAGTTAAGACCAGGGACTCAAGAGATCGCCAAATCATAAATAGCCTAAGAGAATTTACATTCTTTATGCTCACAACTGATCATCGCCATGATAGCATGAATTGGCAAAATATATTGAAACAACTTGTACTCAAACTTGGGTGACAAAAGTATAAAGGAGAATCTGGCTTTCCACAGATGTATGTCAAATGTATGTAACTTGGTCAATGAAATGACCATTTTGTCCTAAACTATACAAAGAAACCTCTCCAAAAAAAGACCTCGAATAAGACTTCAAGTAAAAACTAATGATAGATTAGGCTTCTAAAAAATTGAATAGCAATATAATTCAATCAAACACTGGACTAGGTGAATGAAAATTTAATCCTAGGTCCAAAATGGATGGCCCTAAAGCCACTTATTCACTCTGGACCTTGCTTCCTCCCTAGAAAAATGACTTGGATGGACAAAAGTATCTCTCAGATTCCTTCATGCTTTAAATTCCTATTCATTTCTGTGTTAAAAATCAATGCATTGCTCACACCACTTGGCACAAAGTAGGTGTTCAATAAATATCTGATTAATTGAGCTGAGGTGATTAACTATGGTATACTATGATGTATTAGTCCATCCTCTGCAGTCAAAAGACTTCAGTATGAGTTTTGGGTCTTCCACTTTCAAGCAAGTAGAATTACTGTGCTTTGGATCTGAAATGTCCCTCAAAGGCCCATGAGGTAAAGGCTCAGTCCCCAGCTTTGTGCTAATAGGGAGTAGAGGAACCCTTTAAGAGCTGAGGCCTAATGGGAGATCTTAGATCATTGGGAGCATCCCATTGAAAGGGAAAATGGGACCCCCAGCCCCTTCCTCTTCCTCCTGCCATGACATACTTGTGGCACCACAGGCCCAAAGCAAAAGAGCCACCCACATGGACCGAAACCTCCCAAATGATGAGCCAAACTAAGTCTTCTCCCTTTGGAAAGCTAGCTAACACAGGGACATTGAGGAAGTCAACCTCTCTAAGACTTAGTCTCTTCATTTGCAAGATGAAGACAGTAATCCTAACCCAATGCCCAGCAAATGCTCGGTGCTCAAACAACCAACATCAATCTCTTTCTCTGACATAGGCCCACTTCCTTTATAATACATGTATTTTTCAGTCAATCCAATCTTCTGAGTAAATTAAGCTCTCTTTCAGCAGTGGATTCCACTTACATATTTTGTTTTATTTAATTAGCTTCATGTATTTATTATATCAACTTTCCATGTTTACTTACATTTTTACCTAAATATAGCATTTTAACATTTCCAAAGCACTTACCCTTCCTGACTCCTACCAATAGATATTTTATATTTAAGTGTTGAGAAGATGAAGTCTTTGTTGGGTTCAAGCTCACTTTCCAGTGGCCTGGTAAATGTCAGTAATAAAATCTGGATCCAGGTCTCCTACATCTGTCTCTCATATTTCTGGTCCTTTCTCTCTTAAACAACAACCAAAAAAAGTCCAATAAAATCATGAGTTTTTAAAAACTTTTTTTCTATTACAAACTGCCTTGCTCAAAGAGATTACAATTGTCAGACTCCTTTGTATTAATAATTAACATTTATTGAGTGTCTACTATGAACTAGACCAAGCACTTCATTTAGATTAAATCTTTAAATTCTCATGACAAACCATGGGCTAGGGCCTACTGTTATCACACATTCACAGGGAAAGAAACCTAGGCAAGGAGAAATTTTAAAACTTGTTCAAGGGCACAGTAGATGGCAAAGTCAGGTCTGTAACACAGGTAGTCTGATCTCAAAGTCCTGCTTACAATCACTAAGCCATACTGCTTTACTTTACAAACCTAATTTGAGAACAGAATGGAACATTAGTTTATAAAACATCCAAACATTACAAGAGGCCTAAATAATTCCAAATATCTCTTTAGTTAGTTACACAAGTATGAGAAACAATTCCTCACTGGAGTAACTCTTAGGGCCTCAACCACAGTCCCCACTATAAGATTTCCATGCCTTCCTGACACTCAATTGTGCAGGATCAGGTCAAAACCCAACATCTAATTCTCCACAGGCCCTGGGCCATCAGGCCAGCCAGCAACAACCAAATTTATAGCTAATAAAATCAGATAATTGCACAGCATGAGGCACTCTCTCTCTATGCAAAAATTACATGGTTAGGAATTTTGAGCGACTCTCACAATCTGATTAGCTAAGTACTTTATATTATTACTCTACAGCGCAACAGAGTTTGATTATTTACATCCATAAGAGAAATGTTTGCCACATTTATTATGGAAATCTACAAAGTCATTTAGAAGAGTTTAGGCAAATTTAATGTTAAAATAGTGTGAAAAGTCCTTTAACATCTTTTAGACTCCAATTAGACAGTATCTTGAATACCTGGATTCTTTAGCTAAATTAATAATTTTACTATCTGGGGTCTATCAGCATACTCAAAACAATAACTAAAGGCAAAGGCATGTATTTGACATCTGCCAGAATTTTTTGTTTTTGTTTTATTGATTGCAAAAAAAGAATATCAAATACACAGCACAGATAATTTGGAATCAAAGAATTTTAAGAATGAATGGGGCTTGAAGTCTTCCATTCTTGTCCTTTCCAGTCCCCTCTACAACCCCACCTTAAGGCAACTCTACTCTCAATAGCAAAAGGCCACTTCTCCCTCAATGGCTTAATGCAAAGACAGAGTCCACTTAACCCTTCCAATACTCAATAATCACCAGTGCCAGCCACCATCTTTCTTTTCAGTTAACCTTCATACTGAATCCCAAGTTTTCATTTGTGTTTGGTGGAGATTTGTGTTTGGTGGAGAAAAATAACATCTCAAAGTTAATTTTTACAATAGCTCTAGTTTTTTCCTAAGCTTAAAAATCCTAATTCTTATCCTTTTTCTTGACATATTTTTTAGTCTTTTGGTTATTTTATCCATGTCTATGCAAAGACATCAGCCATTCTGAAGATATATTCAAATAACTGGCATTAGGTAGAACCACCAGGCTGAACATATTCACTCTTCACCCTGATACTGGGGTTTGGTATAAAGTTGGCTATTGTTGTTCTCTTCAAAACCACCTTTATATTCTTCCCATCTAAACAGAAAATGTTGGTGTTCTTTAATCCAATCATATATAAAGTTATAAGTTAAGTATAATGGTCTTAGTAAAAAAGAATACTTGTGCTTTTCCTGAACAACTGGTTGGCTTTTATCCCATTGCTTCAATAATTATTTTAACAACCTATTACCACCCATGATTCAAGATTTTCTGTAATACTGCTTATTGACTGTATATGACTCTCAAAAGCCAAGGACTGTTCTGCCCGCAAGCAACTACAACCTGGTGATGACCGACGCAATACGCCAACCTACATCAGAACTACACTGTGGCAGGCCAAGACAGTTACTAACAAAACGCACAGAGAGGTCGTTGCTGAACTGAGCTGAGATGTCATGGTCCAACAGTGAACCCAGAGATGAAGAAGAAAACAGGCCAGAACATCAGCATGTTCTCCAGGAGAGGAAAGATGGCAGGCTAGAGGCATGAGAAAATAGATTCTGTAAGGAGCCCATGGAAAGGTATATAAAATTTGATATGTGTGAGCCCAACCACATAAATAGTTTCATTATTATAATTCTTTTGCAATCAATAAATATCGCAACTATTAGTTTCAGAAGTTGTAAACTGAGTACACTCTTACTCATCCATTACAATAGCTATCATTTATGGAGCACTTCCTGTGTATCATCACTGTCTCATCCCTTTACGCACATTAACTCGTTAATCTATGAAGTGAGTACCATTATTATCCCCAGCTTACCTCTAAGAAACTAAGAGCACAGAGGTGAAGTAACTTTCCCATGGTCAGATAGCTAAGAAGCAGTGAAGCCAAGATTCAAATCAGAAGATCTGGCCTCGAAGCCTATGATTTTAACTGTGAAATATGAATATAAATTCTTACAGTCACATAGATGTTCATGCCCACATTTCTATAATATTATATATGAATACACAAACTCGCCTGTGATTACACATATGCCTAGGGCTTTGTACAAAGTAAGTGCTCCAACACATGTATTTGATCTGAGTATGGAAAGAAAACTCTAGAATTATAATCAAGAGACTCACATTCTAGTCTTGCTTCTGAGAGTTGATGGCTATGTGATTGGGGACCTCAACTTAACTAGTAATAAAATATCAAAATGCGGAGATAAAAAGGACAGAGGGAATGATCTGAAGTCTCTTCAACACTAATACTCTGACTTCAATCTGATTTAATTGGTATGGGGTGGGGCCCAGGCATGGGTGCTTCTTAGAAGCTGAGTAGAATGTTCAGCCAAGGACTTAAAGACATTGGTTTAGGGAGCAGATCTGCAGCAAGCTAAACTGAAGCCTCACTCCTTTGAAGTCAGAAAACCCTGGAGCTGAGCCGGGCATGGTGGCGCACACTTGTAATCCCAGTACTTTGGGAGGCGGAGACCGGAGGATCAGGGTTCGCGGCCAGCCTCAGCTCTCTCTCTCTCTCTCTCTCTCTCTCTCTCTCTCTCTCTACTTAGTGAGGCCCTCCGCAACTTCGTGAGACCCGGTTTCAAAATAAAGTATAAAAAATAGGGCCGGGGGCATAATGCAGAGGTAGAACGCCCCTGCGTTCAATCCCCGGTACTGCAAAAGAAAGAAAGAAAAAGAAAGAAAGAGAGAAAGAGAGAGAGAGAGAAAGGAAAGAGAGAGAAAGAAAGAGAGAGAGAGAGAAAAAAAGAAAGAGAGAAAGAGAGAGAGAAAGAGAGAAAGAAAAGAAAGAGAGAAAGAGAGAGAAAGAAAGAGAGAGAGAGAAAGAGAGAGAGAAGAGAGAAAGAGAGGAAAGAAAGAAAGAAAGAAAGAAAGAAAGAAAGAAAGAAAGAAAGGAGAGAGAGAGAAAGAAAGAAAGAAAACAAACAAACCCTGGAGCTGAATTTCAGCTCTGTGTGCATGAGCTGTGGGTCTTGCTGGTCTCCTAACGTCACTAAGCCTGTTCTTCATATGGAAAATGAGAAAACCAGTAGTGTCCTAGTTGTACAGACCAAACTCACACATACACCTCATGCTAGGCACATCTTTTCCTCAATAAATGTTAGCTGCTAGAAACTATATCTAGAGTGAGCAAAGAACATTTTTAAAAAGATACACAAACTGGACTCACATATACAGATAGATCCACAGGCTGCCAGCAACAGCACAGTGAAAACTCCCGAAGAAGAGAAGGGGGCAAAACAGGTCTGTGCAGGGCACTGACCACAAACCCAAGAGCATTTAGAGAATGCAGCATCAGAGGAGTCAGGACACATGCCAGCCAATTTAGGTAATACACGGACAGAGACTCTTCATTCAAACCTGCCAACGTCCAATGAGAACTCAAGTCAGAATGAACAAACTTGGCATCTCTGCCTGAGCTTTGCATCTGTCTCCTTTGCTCTGAGTCACCTAGGATTCCAGGAACAGCAGGTTTCGTTTTGGGGAGGAGTTGAAACTACCCCTTGGCAACAGCAACTTTCTTATCTCCAAGGAGGCCCTGCCTGACCAATCCTGAGAAAAAGATCAACCAAACCACAGTCTGACCAAGACTGCTCGACTATGCATATTTTCTGGACCCTTCGTCTATATAATCTGGGAGCTCATGTCAGTACCCCCAAAGACAAGGCTGGACATGCTGGTCCCTTTGTCTACCCAGGATGGCTACACTGATTGAAGTTCCTTTCTTACTTTTCACCATGACTTTTCTGTGTAGTTGTGGGGGCAAGCGGTCGGATCTGAGTTGTTCCTCTGGCTTCAAGCTCCTGTAACAATACTTCCGCCAGTGAAATAATCTCTCTATCCAAAGACCAAAATATACCGAGATGACCACAAGTTGTTAAGGCTGGTCTGCAGATTTCTAAATGAATCCCTGAAGGTCACCCTACCATATGAGAAATAACTTGCTAAGCTGAAGGAAACTGGGCATTGCTTCTCTTCACTTACAGGGCAGGGGATCTGGCTGGCTGCTATTAGCTTCACAATTACTGCATTTGTAGAACAAATCTGAATTTCATGGGGCAGTTCTTGTGTTTCTATTTACTGCCCATTCTCAGATTCCTGTGTTGCAGGTCACAGAAGACTCTACATTATCACTGTTTTCCCAAAGCAACTGTCTTTGGCCTTTGACCATCATTCATTCTAACTTCTCCTTGTGCTCCTTAAATGAAGTCTCTTATATTGGTTTAATCAAATGGGCCCCAAAATATGTACTGTACTGTCCATTCAAATACAGAACAGCCGACTCAAACTCAATAGGAAACATATGTTTTAGTTATTTTTCCAGTAGTGAAAATGAAGATGGAAATGCTAATCACCTGTTTTGATCATTACATATGTATGGAATTATCAAACTTTACTCCATAAAAGTACAATTAAAAATAAAATTGTAAACATTTTTAAAACTAAGAAAAGAGAAAGTATTACCTCTCAAAACCCTCAAAGGCTGCAGGGAGGCTGTGAGGAGAGCAAGCACATCAGAAGTGCTGCCTTCTTACTAAGGAAGTGCTGATAGAGGCACTCAAGAGTTTAGGCCCTGGTTTTTGACCACCTTCCATACATGCTATTGAGTAAGCTACTCAGCCTTTCTAAACATTAGAAATCTGTAGAATGAGGATAGTAAAAACTTGCCTTGACTAGATAATACTATTTAAAATATATATATCCTTTTTATTTTGGAATAATTTTAGATCTAGAGAAAAATACAAGGAGTATCCCATATTCGACTGGCCATATTGTTGACATCTTATGTCACTACAGAACATTACCATAAACTAAAGTCCAGACTTTGTTTGGATTTTATAATTCTCTCCATTAATGCCCTCTTTGTGTTCCAGGATCTACCCCGCAGTACCACACCGCATTTAGTTGTCATGTCTCCTCTAGTCTCATATTCATGGGGTTTTAATAAGAATCAAATAAATGTGAAAATGCTTTGTAAAATAAAAAGCACCGTAAGAATACAACTTACTATTGTTAGGCATTAAGTGAATTAATGCACATAAAGCACCAGAAAACTGGTACATATTAAATTCCAATTATTGATTATTAGCATTATTATAAATACTTATGCCTATACTACATTGTGATCAATTCTGTATATCTTTAATAGTTTGGAGCTCATAATTCCTATGACTATACACTTTATTTTCTCTGTAAGAAGTCAGCCTTAAAGAATCAGCCCTTGACCAGATTTTCATAAACACCTTGCTCAATCTAGGGGAGCAGGAGAGAAAAAGAGATGGCGTGAAGGCGGAGCCACTATGAAGGCCTCAGAAGCTACCCAGGTTTCACTTCATCATCAAACACCAATCTTACGCCCCAGAGTTACCCAGCCAAAGAGTCAAGAACTCAGCCAAATTTGATATACCATGAGACCCAAGAGGAGATATTCTGCAGAGATGAGTGAAGTAGCCAATACCCACGCCTTTCTTATTAAACAATCTGCACATGGCTCCCAAGCACCAGGAGGAAGTTAGGAAAGAGGACCCAAGAGAGGGCTGGCAGGGAAGGGCTGCTTTTCTTCATCCCTCAGTGTACCTGACCGGTGAACACGCCCGGGGAAGAAACTCAACCAGGACCCCTGCTTTCATTCCACTCATCCTAATATCAGGAAGTGGTGGAATCAACTCCACTTGGCTTCAGAAGAGTAAGAAAAAGGAAAAGCTCTGCAACAGAACCTGTGCTGACGCCATTGAACATCCTGCCTCTTAGAGCATGAATTTCACCAGAAAGTAGTTGGGAGATTTTATGACCCAAGAGCCAGGGAGGACACTAGATCGTTTTTTAGTAGGGAGGCCAACATGTCCACATAAGGGTATGTTTGTTAAACCCATTAAATATTATGTAACGTTACCAGAGACAAGAACTACTGTGTGTGTGTGTGTGTGTGTGTGTGTGTGTGTGTAAGACATGGGGGTTATAGCAAGGTAGTTGAGTGGAGGTATAAGAAACAATGAAATAAATAATTGTAATGAATAGTAATTTCATTCAGCTTTCAGCATTATCTTTAGGAAAATATTAACAAAAATCAAGAAAACTTTTTAAAAGTCTTTTTATGAAGCTATTTATGAAGAAGCTTCCTGATCCAGTTCATATTTTAGGAGAGGTTAGGATAAAATTGTATTAACAAATAAAATTAGAGAACTTTTTTTAGTTCTTTTTGAGGCTTATTAAAGATGATGCTTCCTGAGAAAATTCACATTTCAAAAAGACTAGGACAATTCATTGAGTTTGGTGGTATACTATTCTGAGTTAAAATTAAAAACAATATATGCTGTGGCAAATGTGGCTGGTTGCATTCTATTTTGTTTAGGGTAACAATATCCCCAAACAAAAATTTCATCTCCTAATACCCACTTGAATCTATCATATACATGCAAAAAAAAAAAAGAGTTGGTCTCCTTCCTCAAACATACATAAAACTTAACTGTTAGTGGATCATAGATATCAAGGTGTTATGGATATAGAATATCTCCTGGAACAGCTCTGTATTGACAATGCGAAGTGCTCAGAGGTAGAATAACCGAATCATGGGGGTTCTAATCTTATCAGTGGACAAGTCCATGGATGGATTAATGGATTTATTGGGTGGTAAGAGAGACAGTTAGGGTGTGGCTTAAAGAGGTGGTCATGGGGGGTGTGGCCTTGGGGGTTATATATATAACCTTCACCCTTTCCCTTTGGTCCCTCTCTCTGTTCCTCCACCAAGCCCTGAGCTCCGCAGATGTGACCCAGACTAACCAGAAACCTCTGAAGCCTCCAGAACTCTAAGCAAATAAACCTTCCTCCCTCTAAATTGTGGTTGTTACTATAGGTATTTTGGGTTATAGAAGTGGGAATGCTGATGGAAACACAGGTATGAGCTAAAACTATACACTCTTTAAAGAAAATATAGGAATAAATCTTTATGACCTTGAGTTAAGCAAAGCCCTCTTAAATATGACACCAAAGGCCCATGCAACAAAAGATAAACTGGACTTCACCACCTTAGAAGTCACTGTGCTTCAGTAGACACCATCAAGAAAATGAAAAGGCAACCCACAGAATGGGATCAAAATATCTGTAAATCATATACACCTGATAAATGATTTATATCTATAATACATAAAGCTCTTACAACTCAATCATAACCCTATTAAAAATCAACAAAGAATCTATATAATTCTCCCATCAAGGTATACAAATGGCTAGCAACACATGAAAAAATGCTCAACATCATTAGGGAGATACAAAGTAAAACTACAACCAGATACCACTTCACACCCTATAGGATGGTAACAATAAAAAAGAGAAAATAACAAGTGTTGGCAAGGGTGTGGAGAATTAGAACCCTCATATCCTTCTGATGGAAATGTAAAATTGTACAACTGCTACAGAAAATAGTTGGAAAGTTACTCAATTAAACATAAAGGTACTATATGACTCAGCAATCCCACTCCTAGAAATATACCCAAAAGTGAAAATTTATGTTCACACAAAAACTTGTACACAAGTGTTCTTATCAGCATTATTCATAATAAAAAACTAGAAGCAACTCAAATGTCTACCAAATAATGAATAGATAAATAAAATGTGGTATGTCCATAAAATGGAATATTAGTTGGCAATAAAAAGGAATGAAACAGATACATGCTGAACATAGATAAACCTTGCAATTGTGCTCAATTAAAGAAAAGTCAGTCATAAAAGGTCATGTATAATATGATTCTATTTATATGAAATTTCTAGAATAATCAAATCTATAAAGAATAAAAGTAAATTAGTTGTTGCCTGGGCAAGGGGGAGTGGAAGGAACTGAAGAGAAATGGTAAATAATTTCTAATGGACATGGGTTTCTTACAGGGGTGATGATAATATTTTAAAAGTAAGTGTGAAGCTGGGCGTGGTTGGACACGCTTGTAATCCCAGTACTTAGGAGGCTGAGACTGGAGGATCCAGGTTCGTGGCCAGCCTCAGCTACTTAGTGAGGCCTTCCGCTACTTAGTGAGACGGTTTCAAAAATAAAAGAATTAAAAAAAAAGGTCTGGGGGTGTAGCTCGGAGGTAGAATGCCCCTGGGTTCAATCCCCAGTACCACAAAAAAAAGTAACTGTGGTGATGACTACATAATTGAATATACTATAAAAACCATTTAATTGTACACTTTAAGCAGATGAATTATATGGTGTGTGGTTTATACAATTCACATTATATATATATATATATATATATATATATATATATGAATAAATAGTGTATGGGTACACCTATACACACACACACACACACACACACACACACACACATACACACACATGGTTGTTAATAATACCAGAGAAGACCTCTAAAAAGTAACACACTTGACTGGCTTGTCTGCGCGCATGCAAGCATGTGGTGTGGTGTGTGTGTGTGTGTGTGTGTGTGTGTGTGTGTGTGTTAATGGGGATTGAACCCAGGGTGTTCTACCTCTGAGCTACACCCCCAACCCTATTTTATCCTATTTTATTATTTTTTGTATTTGGAAACACGGTCTTACTAAGTTGCTGAGGGCCTAAGTAGCTGAGGCTGGTCTTGAACCTGCGATCCTTCTGTCTCAGCCTCCCAAGTACTAGGATTACAGGCCTATGTCATCACACCCGGCTCTCTTTTGCCCTTTTTTACTATTTTGAACTTTTTTTTAGTGGTACTGGGGGTTGAACCCAGGGTCATTCTACCTCCGAGCTACACCCCCAGCCCTATTTTCTATTCTTTATTTGAAACAGGGTCTCACCAAGTTGCGGCCTCACTAAGCAGCTAGCTGAGGCTAGCTGCAAACACAGATCCTCCAGTCTCAGCCTCCCAAGTACTGGGATTACAAGTGTGCGCCACCACGCCCAGCAACTTTTTTTTTAACTGAAGTTTATATTTAATAAAATGCACAGACATTAAGTGAATAATTTCATTTGATATAAAATTCTAAGCAGTTTTTTTCCTCTTAGTACATTAACGGTGTCATTGCACTGCCTTCTGGCCTCCGTTGTTTCTGATGAGAAGGTATCAACAATTTGTATTGTTTTTCTTTATGTAATATGTAGCGTGTCATTTTTCTTTGGCTGTTTTTGATATATTTCTCTTTACCTTTGATTTTTAGGAGTTTAACTATGATGTGTCTAGGTATAGTGGGTTTTTTTCCCTTTGTTTTTAATTTATCCTGATTGGGTTTTTTGCTCATTTGTTTGTTTGTTTTTTGTGGTGCTGGAGATTGAACCCAGGGGCATTCTACCTCTGCGCTACATCCCTAGCCTTATTTTACTTTTTATTTTAAAACAGGGTCTCGCTAAGTTGTTGACAGCCTCACTAAGTTGCTGAGGTTGGCTTCAAACATGCGATCCCCCTGTCTCAGCCTCCCAAGTACTGGGATTACAGGCATGAGCCACCACGCCTGGCTCTCACTGGGTTTTACTGAGGTTGTTGGAGCTAGCGCTAAGTAGGTTTTTCACCAAAGCTGAGTAATTTGATGCCGTCGTTTCTTCAATATTTTTCTGTCCATCTTTTCTCTCTCTTTCTGTAACTGCAAGTATACATAAATTAGATAAATACTGTCTCATATGTAACTGAATGCTCAGTTTTTTCTTGTTGTTCTGTTCTTTGTGATGAGGTTTCACTCTTGCCCAGGTTGGCCTCAAACTCATGATCCTCCTGCTTCACCTCCCAAATTGCTGGGATTACAGGCATGCACTACTGCACCTGGCTTTGAGTGTTCAATCTTTTTCAATCTTTTCTCCTTTCATTCTTCAGATTTGATAAATTCTATTAGTGTCTCTTCATATACACTAACCTCTTTTTTTGTATCCTCCAATCTGTTGTTTTCAGAGACTGTAGTTTTGCAGTTCTAGAATTTTTAGTTTCCAGATGCTGCTGAATTACCCATTCTGTTCTCTCATTCTAACCATGTTTCTCTTTAAGATCTTGAATATATTTATAAAAGCTGCTTTAGTTTTGGTCTGCTAATTACAACTTCATGTGTCTAATTTTTTTATTGTATACTGGATAGGAATGTAATTTAGTATAATAAAGTAAAAGGTGAAGTAAAACTAGGCGTGGTGGCGCATGCCTGTAATCCCAGTACTTGGGAGGCTGAGACAGAAGGATCACAGGTTCGAGGCCAGCCTCAGCAACTTAGTGAGACCCTGTTTCAAAATAAAAATTAAAATAGGGCTGGGGTGTAGCTCAGAGGTAGGATGCCCCTGGGTTCAATCCCCAGTACCAAAATAAGTGAATAAAGAGATCACAAGGTTCCCTTGTGCTACCCTTTCCATACTATCCATTTTCATGAGGGAAAAGTAATAGTACTGTTATAAATGCAGAGAAAAAGTAAATCTGGAAAATTACTAACTAGTAAGTTTTAGAGTATAGGTTGCAGGGAAGGGAAACTTTGATTTTCTTGCTTTTATACTGCTACAATGTTTGATTCTTTCTTTACAATGAGTATGTATCATCTTTTTAATATAAAAATATGGAAAATAAATATAATGAAGACACATCTAGTTCTAAGTATAGCAGGGTCATAGTGAACAAGTGGATAAAAGTAGAAACTTTAAAAAAGAAGCCATAATACTGAGTATATAACATAAAATATAATACGTAAGAATCTACTTTTCTATTATTACTATACTACATCCACATTGGCTCCCCTTACTTAGCACTGGTCACTTTTAATTCTTGGAAGAGATTCCAAAAGGCAAGGAAAAACTTTTAAAAATTCACAGAAAACTAAAAAGCTAAAGTAAATATAGTTACTTTACTTTTATTTTTTTATTTTCAGTTTGGTGTTAACATACATGCACACAGCTCTTAGTGTCCCTCCCTCTTGCCCCCCCCCACATGTAGCACTGAGAATGATGTTGGTATAATCTCATATGTACACATTGTTTACAATAGTAATTCCATAGATTTACTTCTTTCTTGTCCTGTTACTTTACTTTTAAATAAGAATTAGGGGACAAATAAGCACTTAATAAATATCTTTTTATAAAAGTTTTCTGGAGAGTATAGTGTGGTGTGTGTGGTGTGTGTGTGTGTGTGTGTGTGGTGCCGGGAATTGAACCCAGAGGCATTCTACCTCCATGTTACACCCCCAGCCCAATTTAATTTTTTTTAATTTGGAAATAAGGGTCTTGCTAAATTGCTGAGAGTCTTGCTAAGTTGCTGAGGCTGGCTTTGAATCTGCAATCTTCCTATCTCATCCTCCCAAGTACAGGGATTACAAGCGTGCACCACCAGGCCCAGTGGGGCAGGGGGTATAATTTGAAGATTGTTTTTTAAAAATTGCATTACAGTATTACATTGATCCTTTTATTCTTCACCCAAACAAGGGCTAGACAGCATGTGGTGGAGGCTCAGAAGAACTTTCTAACATGCACAGTTTTCCAAAGATAAAATGGATTATCCCAGGAGGTTAGTGAGTTCCCATCATTAGTAATCAGAATTCAAACCGAATCTAAATGCCCATTTGTAGCAGGAATGTTTCAGAGGACATTTAAGCATCAGAAATATTGTCAATTATAGTCTTTTCCAAAACTGGGATTCTATCAAGGGTAAAGAGTACTGAGAGCCAGAAAACTTACGATGAAGCTCTCATGTCTCCAGTGAGATACAGGGGGTCATACAGAGCTTGTTACTTATATATAAGTATAAAGAATATAAGTACAAGAGTGTTATAAACGGTGTAGCATTATCTTAGTAATATCACTTATTATCAATGGAGAATAATGAGCCTGTTACTGGGTTAAAATCTTAACAGAAGTTACTTAAACCAACCATTAGGCAGAACTTCTCAATGGTAAGGGCTATAGAACCCATTTTCCAGACAGCCTGCGAAATTTTAACAACAGATACATAATTCTCAGTGCCTGCAATGATTTACATATAATCTTGACCTAGAACAAAAAGTCAAATTGTGATTTATGTGGTACTATGTCCCAAGCTGCTAGAAATACTAGTTGAAGAAGAAAAACAAATGATCTTTTGCTGCTAAGGCTACAGTAATATCAAATGCTTATCCTTCAGGAATATTCAGCCTTCTCTCCTGTAACGAGTATAAGGGAAGGCAGTCAGGAGTCATTTTAACAGACACATTGGAACCTGACAGCCTGTAAGAGCTCCAAAGGGACAAGCCAAAGACCAGGGCCCTTGAACTGAATATGCTGCTATCCAACTTCATCTGTTTGGACTTCAGATTACTGGTTTTTTAAGTGAGGGTTTGGGGTTGTTGGACTACAACAGCTATTAAATTCAGTTTGAGTATTGTATTAGATCTCTGAGTTAGCAGGTCTTCCTTTTCACAATCATATGCAAACATACCCATTAAGCAGAACCTCTACCACAGCATCAGTCCTTCATCATCTTTCATCTCTTTCCCACACTGTATTGCTGTGACAATGTACAACACAGCCAAACCTTGACCATCCATAAGTAAAACACACAAGAAGAAAAAGTGCTATTTTATAAGTATGGATACTTTCAGACTTTAAATATTCCCTTTAAAATCACAAATACTGATTAATCTATGTATCTTTTCAAATGAACTCACACCTGGAATAGATGAGAATTGTTAAAGTAGAAAGAAATTGCCAGGTAACTATATTTAAATAGATTTTTATACGGTGGGTAGTTTTAGAGCATTTTCTTTTACATAAATCTTGCTATCCAAGAGCCAATAGTCATAGTACCAGGCATGTTTACATAGGTTATGATTTAAGTCAATACTTTAAACACAAGACAAATAAAGTTTCCTTCTGTTTTTGCTCATAGATTATTGTTTCTTTCTTAGGACACCAATTTTCAACAGAATATTTTATAAAATACAATAATAACAATACATTTATTCACTGAAGGAAAGAAAGAAAAGGAAAAGAGACAAAATAAAACACACACACTTTTCCTTTTTACTCTTAAACATGATTACTAGATAATTTCCCTTACACATAAAATTATTCATCCAGAAAAAAGAATCTTCTCAAACTGACACTTTAATTAAAATGGATGCTCCTGTCTTCTTCTGCCTCCATCCTGATGCCTGCCTCACCAGAGGACTTAGGGTGTTGATAATTCTCTTCTTTACACAGCTGCACTACACTGCCTTCCTCAGTAACAAGAAGCCTTCCAGAGTACAAAAGATTTAATACAGCCATATTCACTATTATTGTTTGGGCCAAGTGCTTTGGCAGATTCCTAGCCTAGATTCTGATAGTAAATGAGAAATTTTACATATAATTTTATAGTAAATCAACATTCTATGTAAAATAAATAAAAGAATAAAAAGCTTAATAAAATCTAACCCTCGACGATTCCCCAGCAGTAAACATAAGAAATTGTGTTTTCCCATGCAAAGTTCATGCACAGAGCCATTAGTGATCTTTTATTCTGGGGAGAAAGGGGGGAGCACTCTTCTGGATATTCTCACAGCTGCTGTCCCCGAACACTGGTGCTTCTTGCAAGAAAAGGACAGAACAAAGATCTTAATGTTGCAGGTCTGAAAGATATCCACATCAAAACCAGGTAGAGTGGTCCTAACCCAAGCAGCTGGCAAGCCGCAGGATGGATGTGGGCACTCTTCTGCCTAATAAAATCTGAATCAAACACTTTGCATCTGATTCTCCATGTGAGCTTTTATGCAAACTTCTAAAGTGCAAGGAATCCTGGGGTGGAAGAGCTATTCTGAGAGATTTCACATAGTTCATGTAATTAGGGAAACCACTTCCTTTGATTGTAAGTGTTCAAAACAGCCGAATTTCTCCTATCAAAGGCACTCTGTGATTTGGGTCACCTCTTTTACTTTCTCTTTCATGTTGCTCAGGATGAGAGGTGAAGCTGGAGAGCACATTATTTAGGGGAAAAAAGATCTTGCTTTTTGTTTTAGGGATTGAACTCACACTATTCAAAAGACTGTCATTTAGAATCTTTCTTTCTCACCCTCTGCCTCTTTCCTTCTCCATCGAGGCTCTTCAGGTGCTACAGAGCTCGCAATCCAAAATGCCAATTTAAGGCCGATAGAAGACTGTCATATTGTGTAAAAGGATTCTAATTTTAGTGTTTGGGTTTAAAAGATAATTAGGAAGAACTATAATTTACAGGATCCTGGTCTCCATATAATACATTTTTGTTATTATAATAAGTGAATGAGAGAGGGAGAGAGGAGGGGGGAGAAAAAGAGAGAGAAAAAAAACAGGAAAAAGGATCCCCCCAAAGAAATCACATGCTGCCATCAGCAAATAGTGTAAAATAAAACTACCAGTATGTTCTTTCCCTATTCCTTGTTTACCTTTTTTCCTAAAACTGGGGCATAAGTTTATTCAATGAGGTGGCTTATGCTACCTTTGTTACAGCTAATTTTAACAATGATGCTTTTAAGATATTCGGTACAACTTAGTTAAAATACCTTGGTCAGCTTTGCACACAGTTAGGTCTATCAGTGAATGTACAAACTATAAGGGGTAAAAAAATAATTCACCACTTATCAACTACTTTGGTGCCTGTATTTCTATGGAATGTGAAGCAAGTCTAACAATAATCTATTGCTACAATCTCTAGAATTTTAGTTAGTTTAAATTTCAGTTATCTAAAATCCCAGATGTCTAAAAACTAGTGATGTTGTCACTCATATCATGTACAAGGGTTTTGAACCCTATGAATAAATGTGACAAAACTGTCCAGAACAACAATAGGAGCACTTGCATTCACTATGTTAGACCTTTCCAATGCAAGGGAATATAACTAGGCAGGAACCATCCCTATTATATAGATGGGTAAACTGAGTCCAAGAGAGGTAAGCTGATGTGCCAAGCATTCCAGTTCATAAGAGCAAAGTAGGAGGAGATCTAGAACTTTGAACAGAGAAGACCAGGGCATGATTCCCCTTGTTCAAGATTCTAAACTTTATCACAGTTTGAAAATCACATTAACTTTTCTGGCAAACATATCACATGTTAACTCATAAACTAAATATAAAGTGTCCCATTAAGCTTTTATCCCCTCTACCTACACTTAGCTCTCCAGAATCTACATGTAAGATTTTTATTTCCATCTATTACAATCTGTTGACATCTTCTCAGGCTTTTGTTCATGTCGACCGCTTTACCTACTATCACAGTAATTGCAGAGTGAATACGATGCTCCCTAAATTATCAATGGACGTGTTGAACAGGACACCAAGTAAAATTATTTAATTCCACAAGGACTAAGTGCTCTTTATGTCCTAGAAAAACATGTTTACAAATCCACCTAATGTGTTCAAGGAAACTTTATTTCGATATTTTTATTTCAGGACTAGATAAACTGCCTTTCAAACGATAATCCAACCTCTTCACTCCCACCACTGTCTTACCCCTTAGCATAGTTTTCCAGACAAAATGTATTAAGTACTTACTATGTGCCAAGCATTGTACTGAGGAGGGTCCTCACTTTAGGAATGAGGAAAGGAAGCTAAAGAGCTTGTCTGCTCACTAAGGACAAGGAGCCAAGCTAGGGATTTCAACACACGTCTGTCTCACTCCAGAGCCCACATTTCAAACCACTGCCTCTGTTCCAAAGACATCTACTTACGAGTTCATTTTTCCCAATTCAACTGCAAGATCCTGGAGGGTCTCCCAACGTCCAGTACAGTTCTAGTATATATTAGGCACTTAATAAATGCCTTCTAAATTAAGTTGAAACTAAAGGATAGTAAGGATGGAAAGGGCTCTGCAGTCTAAATAAAAGAAAATTTAAAAGGAGCAGCATGGCTGCCTCCAGATGGAAGAAGTATCAAACCCAATTTATTTAGCTCCAGGGAATAGTATTAGAATCAATGGATAGAGTTAACGTGAAACAATTTTTAACTAAAACCAACTAAAGCCTTTAAAAGAAAATAATGCAAAGGAAGAAAAGTGTCTTAATACAAGATTCCTACCACCAGAGATGATAATTCATACCACCAGACAACAAGATGGTGTAGAAAACAACCTGATTCTGAGAGTCTCTGGTTAGACCAGTGGTTCTCAAATGCCACTGTACTGACCTGCTATATTAGGTATGGATGTTTAAAAGAAAATCTCTCTCCTCTCTCCTCTCTTCCTCTCTCTCTCTCTCTCTCGCATGCACGCATGCACACACGCACGCACACATCTGCTCTGGAACTACTGAATCAGAATTCCTATAGTATATTTTAATGAGCCTACCAGGTCATTCTGATGTGTAGCTAAAATTAGGAAAACTGGCCTTGTGAGGTCCTTTTCAACCTTAAGATTCTATAACTCAATGTGGTATGCTCTCAACTGCCTCTTAATTGTATGATGGTATTTAAAATTCTCAAGTACTACAGATGCTATGGTCCTTGAATGACTCACTTTCTACACCAAACTTTGGCCTCTTCTCTTACTTCACTATATCCTTTTAGTTACAATTATTATGAGAGAGCTTCTTCCAGGAAGTGTTGATTTGGAAATAATTTCAAATTGTGCATCATCTCTCTACAAGTTACCCAATCTGTTTCCAGATCTCATGTGCTTTTTATTACCATGGATAAAACATTGGATATCAGCTTCTCTGGGTCAAGGAATCTGGAAAGTTTCCATTGCTTTGCTACTATACAGTCTTCTAAAACTTTGGAATTAAAAATTAAAAATATATTTTCACTATACTTCCCATTTGAGATATAGAAAAATCTAGGAAAAGCATTTGAAAAGATTACTTCCTAAATTTTATATATCTCCGTCACCATGGTAGAGAAATACTTATTGAGAATTGCATAGAAATAAGCTGCATTTTAAAATCAATAAATACTTTTGAGTACCTACTATATGTCAAGTATACTGTTGGGAGCTTGGAAGTGAAAGAGAGAAAAAGAAACATAAAGTATATTTTTAACATTTACTTAATGCTCATCATGTGCTAGACTGCTTGTGTACTATCTCTTAATTCATTTAACAAGCCTATGAGATAGCTACCAATGTTATGTCAGTTTTGCAGATGAAGAAAGTGAGATTTAGTGGATAAATAGTGGCCCTGGGTCACAAAGCTGAGTAGTTCAGTTGAGACAAATTCAAACCAAGGATGAACATGTACGTCTAATAGTATACTACACATTTAACTGGAAGGGAAGGGGAAAACCTTACAGAAAGCAACCTAAGACATGCGCTCGGTAGAGAAGTAAACAGATCCATGAAAAGAGAGGGGAAGCCGGGTGTGGTGGCACATGCTTGTAATCCCAGTACTTTGGGAGGCAGAGACCGGAGGATCCGGGTTCACAGCCAGCCTCAGCTCTCTCTCTCTCTCTCTCTCTCTCTCTCTCTCTCTCTCTCTACTTAGTTAGGCCCTCCGCAACTTCGTGAGACCCGGTTTCAAAATAAAGTATTAAAAAAATAGGGCCGGGGGTGTAGCGCGGAGGTAGGTAGAATGCCCCTGGGTTCAATCCCCGGTACCGCAAAATAAATAAATAAATAAATAAATAAATAAACCACAGAGGGGAAATGTAACTCTGCTGGAAGAAGGACGGGCCCAGGAGAGCTTTGAAGGAGGGTATTTTAAGAATGACAGGCTTCTGACAGACAAGGGAGAGGCAGAGGTGCATTTCAGCCCCGGGCCAAAAAGGATACTGCCCATTTGGAGAATGTTTTGTCCTCTCATGAAGCTGACACTCAGTGTGCAGGAGGGGCAGGTAGCAGAAGATGCTGAAAAGTTTGCAGGCAGTGATTTTTTTAAAGGGACTAAATGCCTGATTAAGAAGGTAATGGAGAACCATCAAAGGTTCTGGTGCAGAAATGGCATGATCTGTTTTTCTTTCTTCTTAAATTTAATGTCCATATGGCAGGCAGATGGATCAGCAGAGATGGAGATAAGGAGCACTATTTTTTTTTAATTTTCCTATTATCAACAAAGCTAACATGGTTGAGAAAATAACTAGATAAATACCCATTTCATCAGGAATCCCATCCTTCCATTCCCAGGACCCTGTTCTGGAATCGACTGGATTGGAGATGAGAATTCCACTGAGGAGGATTGGGAGTGAGATCAGGGATATTTCCAGGAAGTCTAAGAATCAGATGTCTAGTTCTGATTGCACACTATCCTTAGAAACAGGAAGACACAAAATCACATCAACCAGTAAGCTGCCATCTTTGCCTCTGCTTCTATCACATTTGTTCTTAGAACTGGCTCCATTCCCAACTCTTGCTTGGTCATCGATCCAAAGGCTACCTACCTGAGGTTCGCAATACTGAGTGCACCTGGGTGACCCTTCGAGAAGCTGCTGCCTACTGTCATACGTCATTCTTCTGTATTTCTATGTTGACTTGCTGAATTTTATTCATCTTTGATTAAAATATTTCTCTGAATAATATCTAATATGCCACATAATTTTCTAGCTAAGATAAAGAATTCTGCCCAGACTTTTAGCTTACAAGACAAGACAGTATAAAGTAACTGCCATTAATTGATACTAATTTTGCAACATGTTTTCCTTTTAACTGACAATTTTGAAAACAACTACTTGTATACATGACTGATTTAATGGCTCCTATCTCTGGAGAGTTTATTTTTCACTCCATCTCAAAATGAAATCGTCAAATTCCTAAGCAACTCTTTCCCCACCTCCATCACACTGGGTATCCATGGCAACATGTCCTGAAGAACTGGTACACTGTGGCATTCCATTGTTTAATGGAGGACCTAGTGTCAATTAATACATATAACTTTATATGTGTGTATGTTACTTAATCTCCTTTATATTCTCTAAGGTACATAGACAACCTCTGATTCCTTGGAAACAAGGCATTATCCCCTCTAGTGGGTAAAAGACAGAGCAGAAAAACAAAATGCAAGCACAGACGAGGATGATTTAAGATCTTTGGGCTGTCGCAATTTCTGCTATTTTCACCAAGTTAGAAGACACAGCCAAGGTTTTTTATCAAGCCCCAGAAAAACTGCACAAAGACTACTAATCCACAAAAATAATTATATTCTCTAATAAATTACATGCACATTGTTTTCAAAGGTGCTGACGGACATGCCAAAATCTGTCTATAAAAGCATCTTATTTGTTTCAGCCACAGCTATGTATTTCAATAGAATTTTGCTAAATTCATTTTTATCTTTTTTCTTCTTTTTTGTGGTGCTGAGGATTGAATCAGGGCATTCTACCTCCAAGCTACACCCCAGCCCTTTTTATTTTTTGTTTTGAAACAGGATCTCACTAGGTTGCTAAGAGTTTTGCTATGCTGCTGAGGCTAGTCTCGAACCTGTGATCCTTGTCTCAGCCTCCCAAGTACTAGGATTACATTCATGCACCACTATGCCTGGCTGAATTCTGGTTGATTCTGAACCCCTGTCACACTCTGAATCTGGTACAGTTAAAGTTTTGGTTTGACTCTGATGTGGTGGGACTCTGGTGGCAAGAACAATCAGCAGCCAGACCTTCCTCTCCCTCACTGCTGGTCACGTTCTGCCAGGGACAGAAGTGCAAAGTGTGACCCGCGCACTTTCCTAGCTAAGTGTTCAGCACTTGTCCTAGATCCCTAGCACCTTGACTGCACCCCGATACTGTGGTACCCTAATGCATTCTCACGTCATATTTAATTCTGAACTTTAGTTACTGGGAATTTTAATTCCAGAACTAGAAGCTTACTCATTCTACTTAACCCTCTCACTTTACAGATGCAGGTGTCAAAGAAGTGAAGCAACTCATTCCAGAGTCTCTAGGATAATAAAGTGTGAGTAGCCCATCTCCTGGGTGGCTTAAAAATACTGGCACATTCTCATTGCCCTTTGTGTCCATTTCTTGTTTTTTTTTTTGTTGTTGTTGTTTTCCTTTTTTTTTTTTTTGAGGAACTGGGGATTGAACCCAGGGACATTCTACCTCTGAGCTACACCCCCAGCCCTATTTTTTATTCTTTATTTTGAAACAGGGTCTCACTCAGTTGCGGAGGACCTCACTAAGTAGCTGAGGCTGGCCGTGAATCCGGATTCTCTAGTCTCAGCCTCCCAACTACTGGGATCACAAGTGCTCCACCACACCCAGCAAAATTTATACTTTGAACAGTATCATGGAGGAGGTTTATAATTTTTACTGCACCCTTGTCAGGATTAAGAACTATCACATAAAATATTGTTAATTTGAGCCAGGCATGGTGGCCCATGCTGTAATCCCAGTACTTGGGAGGCTGAGACAGGAGTATTACAGGTTCAAGGACAGCCTCAGCAATGTAGTGAGACTCTAAGCAACCTAGCAAGACCCTGTTTCAAAACAAAAAACAAAAAAGGGCTGAGGGTGTAGCTTGGAGGCAGACTGGCCCTGCATTCAATCCCCAGTTCCTATACATGCACACACACAAAAATTAATTTGAAAGGCAAAAATTATCTTTTCCTTATATGAATTTAATCACTAGCAAGACTGAACACTTTTTATGTTTACAGTCATGCATTACTGTGAGTTGTCAGACTGTGTCCTTCTCCCGATTTTTTCCATTGCGGTTTTAGGGTTCTCCATATATTAAGAATAGTGGCTATATATCATTTTGTGGCAATTATACTTCCCCGTTTGCTGTTTGACTTTTAGTTTTGTTAAGGCTATTTTTATTTATTTATTTATTTATTTGAGAATGAAAGAAATTAAATAGATATCACCTCAAAGCAGATTTCCATTAAGCAGTACATTATTATATACATTATTGCCTACCAGCTGCTTTATAAATATATATAATAGACATTTTCTATGTCAATAAATATAGATCTAGGTTATTGTTTTCCATAACAGCTTAAGTTTCATTGAATGGGAATACCAGAATTTATTTACTCATTCCTCTACTGTTAAACATTTAGGTTGTTTCAAACTTTTCATATAAAAACACCTGTGTGAACATTGTTGCACATTTATCAGATGCGCTTCTTTGCCCAGGACCTTAGGATATATTCTTAATTGTGAAATGCCTAGGTCAAAAAGTATGCATATTTTGATACATAAGGACTGTACTTCAGAAATATATCGATTTATGCTTCTACCAACAATGTAAGAGAGTATCTGTTTTTGTAAGTTTTTAAATTCTGTCTCGGTTTCTTCAGATGTAAAATAGTGATAATGATGCTGTGTTTTGGATTCTAGGATGCAGGTTTCTTCTGGTGTCGTGAAATCAGGTTCATGTTATAACTGCTGGCATCAGTACAGTTTTCACTGGTGCATTTTTTTTCTTTCTTGGTGCATTTAATAATGGTTCATTTTATTTATTTGTTTGTTTGTTTGTTATTTATTTATTTATTTATTTATTTATTTATTTATTTGCAGTACTGGGGATTGAACCGGGGCATTCTACCTCCGGGCTACACCCCCAGCCCTATTTTTTTATTCTTTATTTTTAAAGAGGGTTTCGCTAAGTTGCGGAGGGCCTCACTAAGTAGCTGAGGCTGGCCGCGAACCGGATCTCAGCCTCCCAAGTACTAGGATTACAAGCGTGCACCACCTCGCCCATTTTATAATGGTTCATTTTAAACCAAAGGCATCTTAGATTCAATAAGATATGGTAGTGCACCTAGCAGGAATGTGCTGAGTCTAAAGTGAAATGAGCTTACTATAGTAAACACCCCAAATATGTTACCAATTATTTATGTAGTCTTATATACTTCTATGATTTTGTTTTCAATGTTTAAGATTTGTAAAAACTTTTAGATCTTATATTCTATGTAACACAATTGAAGATTTTTCAGTTTAAAATTACCACAGATAAAAACAGGTTCTTGCTTAACATCATTTAAAGGCATTCTATTTGAGCAGAAAATGATCGTTATTTTGCACTTTCAGGAAAGAATCAGTTCAACAATATCCTAAAGACTCATGATCTTAAGCAAAGTCTCCAAATCACTTAAGAGAAATAATACAAAGAACAACATGAAAATTTTTGATGAGGGTCAACTTAACCATAATGTTTTACATGTGTTGCTCTGTTATGGGATAACAGCAGCAGCCGCATAAGCTCAAATCAAAATCATTTGGGGGGGAGTTGCAATTAGAAGAAAAAAAAATCCAATGGAATAGTGGAGAAGTCATCAAGAAGGAGTGTTAGTGGAATCTAGCTTTGGGAAAAAAAACCTTTCTCTTGTTATTTCAATAATTTTCATGAAGTCTTTGCTGCAACATGAAATCGTTATTGTTCTCTTGTTAGAATCACAAAGAAATGTGTGACTAGGTGTGGGCAAGGCTTAAACTGGTATGAGATATGAGAAAAACCTACCTATGCTTCAGTTAGCAGGGGTAATGGTGGAAAGAATGTGCACACAAGGAGTCGAGGAGTCTGGATCCAAGATCTACCACTTTGAGCCCATCAGCCCCCTTCTATTTCTTCACCTGTGTCTCTCTGGGGTGTTCCTATGCACACGGAACACTCTATGCCTGACACATGGAAAGAGCTCAATAAAAGATTGCAGGTATTATTTATTAATATATATATAAATTACAGGACTTCTGACTTTATCTCTTACATTTATTGCCCTAATTTAGGATAAATTTTACTAACATATTCTCAACCAACATATATATTCTGATTTAGCATTCCCATCTTATCTAGGAATTAGGCAATTTTCTTAAAAGCTTTGCCAAGACAGAAGAAAGGTCTGGTCAGTTTACTCAAAGGTAGTACATTTCAGCTTTTTCTCATATCTCATACCAGCTGCTTCCCATGTCTTTCTTCCCCACCAAAACCTCTTCAAAATGAAAACATGCTAGCTTTTAATTGGGATCCTAAATTTGAAAGATGCTGCCCATTCCAAAGATCATCTTTTTTAATAGAAAATCAGAATTTCTGCTTCTGAACAAATTATGTATTAAAGTATTTTTCTCCTGTAGTACCCTCATTAGGAATAGCAGAGCGGAGCCAGGTGTGGTGGTACACACTTGTAATCCCAGTACCTGGGAGGCTGAGACGGGAAGACCGCAGGTTCAAAGCCAGCCTTAGCTACTTAGTGAGGCCCTCCACGACTTAGTGAGACCCTGTTTCAAAATAAAGAATAAAAAATAGGGCTGGGGGGGGTAGCTCAGAGGTAGAATGTCCCTGGGTTCAATCCCCAGCACCACAAAAAAGAAAAGAAAAAAAAGAAGGAATAGCAGAGCAAGTCTTAGAAGGGGTAAGAAAGCAGTAAATCATTAATTAAATTATTTAAATAGGAATGGGTTTCTTAAACAAGGTAGGAAATGGAGTGGGGGGATGGTACCCTAACCTCCAGAGATTTTATGATCATTATTCATCCATCCTTCTCATCAATCTTTCTTAGACCACTGAGGCAATTAGAGGGAGAGGGCCACTGGGTGGTCCTCTGCAATGGAAATTTGCTTTTTATTCCCTTGTTTTATTCATTTTTCCATCAAAATCCTTATGTTTACTGAGTGGTCAAAATGCTGGTTCCTACTTCCTGCCGTATGTTTGAAGAAAACCACAAACCCAACCCAAATAGGACTATGGCTTGGCAGGGCAATAAACCACACGGCCCTGGCTGTGGGAACGGCACTTGCTACTCTGCTTCATCTACTGAAATCCAGAGGACACAAACCTCTGGTCACACGGCCGGTCAAGAGTTAACCCTGTGGACGCTGCCTATCTGAATGTTTACCATGGTTCTCTAGAACTTACTGCCCAGAAGAGCCTGTAAGCACATTCTGCAGTGCAAACAGTTTCCCCTCTCCTTCCCTCTAAACTGACAGTAAAAATGGGGAATGAATATTCCCTTTGTAAGGCAAATTCTTTGTGACTTTGGACATCAGCCTGCCCCCCGCGGGGCTGGAATACCATGACATTAGTCTTGCTCTGTGCCTGCCATTCTTTTCCCTGCCCCAACTATATAGTATGAAACTCTTAAAACTCTATACCCTCTCTAATTTCTATAAATCCTATTAAGTGCTACTGGCAAAAACATCACACAAAGAACTTTTAGAATATATACATTTAGAGACAATGTCTCATTCTCTGGGTTAAACATATTATAGTTCCATAAAGAAATGTAATTATATTACTTGAAAGCATTTGTTTTTAATCATATGAGAGGTATAATTTTCTGCTCATAATGTACAGATTAACGCAAAACATTATTGGAGAGTGTATGTCCTTCAGTTTAAAAATTAAAAGGAAACAAAGAAAGCCTTCAGAGAAATCTCCTCGCTGGAACAAAAAGCACCTTCCCTTCCATTGCTCAGTGCACTGGCATTCTTAGTGTTTGACAAGACATACTAGTATATTCAGTACCGTAAGGTTCCATTTTCAAAGAACGTGTCTGAAATTTAACTTCATTTTCTATTTTGAAACTGTGAGGTAGAGATGTCTACGGAGTGCGGCTGCTAGAAGGGTAACCCGAGATCCTTGTTTTGCTGTAGTGAAAGTGCTCACCAAGCTAAAAAGCTGTGAAACAATATATGTTCTTTATTTGTAGTCCCAGGAGCCATGGACATATTATTTATCTGACGACTAAAATACACAGACAAAAATGTACTGCACTGGAAAAGTGCTTTCCATTAGGAGGTAAGCAATGTGACGTTCTATAAGGAATATATTTAAGGGTGGATTAAACTTATATGTCATCCACAAAATATGTAAACTAATGACAAGGCAGTGAATTTTCAATGTGGGGGGGGGGAGTAGCACATCCATTCCTTAGAACAACTTGCTACTTTATAAAATGTGCCAGATATGAATTACTGGCCCTTCTGTTCCAAATTCACACCTTGCCCTCAGCTGGACCCTATAAGCATTTCTCCTTTGTCACCCCATGCAATGTGAGGCTTGGTAAATAGCACTGGAGGGTCATCGCAGAGGAAGGGGCTTCTCTTTCTTATCGCTGGTGCCTTTTCTTCCTCTTACAGCATGGCTGCCAGCAGCCTGCAGGAGAACCAGCTGAGCTCATCTTCCAGCAAGTTTCTCTGAAACCCCAGCTACTGGGTTCTTGTGCACAAGCTGTGGCATGCCACACTTCTAATGGGGAGCTTCCTGCCTGCCAGCTCTGGCCACTGCAACCAAGTAGGTGGCTTTATGTTCACAGGCTTTGCCCACAGGCCACGCAGCAATGGCTTCTTGAGGAAGAATCCCCATCTGCAGCACTACATGAAACTTCAGCAGCATCCTAGCAGGTAGAACCCCAACAAACTCCACTAGTATCGGTTTGTGGTTACAGCCTCTCCAACCCTGTTTCAAGCACAAAGGGACCTGGGCCCTCTCCCAAGTCTGCTCCTGCCCTGATTACTTCCTCAGTGCTAGAGCTGGCTGGTAGCTGTGCTCTATATTTGCTATTCCTGTATTCTTTACAGTCTCTTTCACTCCTGTTTAGTAGTTAACTACCTTTACTGATTACTTCTCTACATTAATTTTGCTGACTGAACCGATTGATACAGGATTGGTCCCAGATGTGGTCCCAGGTTACAGACCCTCAAAAACAGGACTTGGGGATTGGTTTGGTCATGTGCCTGGACTGGAGGGCAGAGCAGTGGGAAATGGGATGCTAATAATCTATGGCTTACAGTAGCATCGAAATTAAGTTATCATGTGTGATGAACTGAAGTTCCAACGGAAATGAGGGCTGGAGTCGGAATGGCTGTTGGCCTTGACCATAAACGGCAGGGAAGAATAAAGAACCTATGGAGAGGGAGGGATTCTTTTGAGTGTAATGAAGCATTTACCAAAAGAAAACAAGTTCAAGTCCTTTAACTCCCAGCCAAGTCACATTCTAAGAACCAGAGAGTTTCCATAGCTGCTTTAGAAGAACCTGTCATTTCCTGCAGTCATGGGGCCAATATTTCCAGACATCTCAATCACAACATGTGTTGACTTTACAACCTCACCAACTCTCTCATGTGAGTCAGTGTACTGACTGGGGAAAATGGGATCTAAAACCAGGAAGGGGAAGTGTCTGGTTGGATTCAAGATAAAACGAACAATTTCAACCCCTAGAGAAACTGAGGTTCCCTCGACCATGGAAGTAGCGTGTCCTCGTATGTCTCAAGACATTAATCTTTATCTAGGAAACTTTTGCTGCATTGCCTGGGCTGGGGGACATACCTAGCAAGGGGATGCTCATTCTCTTCCAGGTCTATCACAACTACTCACTGCTCCCAAAGCCCAGTGTGCTCCAGGGTGCACATATCACCCAGAAGGAAAGCTTATAGGCCAAAAGAGAAAACAAAAAAACTGCTCAATTTTTGTTAATATAACCCTGGAAGTATGTGCAAGTGCAA
Source organism: Glis glis (assembly GCA_004027185.1). Classification (NCBI taxonomy): domain Eukaryota; kingdom Metazoa; phylum Chordata; class Mammalia; order Rodentia; family Gliridae; genus Glis; species Glis glis. The sequence goes on along the minus strand of PVJS01020589.1, from coordinate 2,508 downwards.
TGGTATTTGATAAAGAAGGGTGGGAAATATGCAGCAGATTAGGCTGATTTCCTGGATACAGATGGCATTTACTAGAGATCCCCAAGTTAACACGTTCGCTCATGAGGCTGGAAGTGTCTAACAGCTTTACTTGGTTGGTTAATTGAAAACTGAACTCAGTGGTAGCCTACATGCAATGAGGGTGAGATGCCAGAACACCACCCACATAAACGGAGGAAGGACTCCAAAGGCTTAGAGAGACAGGAATGTTGGAGTGATTTATTCTATGAGACCTTGCAAACCAACCCACCTCACCTACACCTCAACTATATCTTCCGAAAAAGACCAGAGCCACTCTCTCTAGGATGACACTGAAAACACAACAGTGTGTGTGGGGAGGGGCTGCATCTCTAAACACTCTGTGGTTCTTCTCTTATGTGGGCCAGGTGTGGTCACAGGAGATGTAACCTCTGAAACAGGATTCCTGGTTTCCCTAGGTACAATGGGTTAGAGGAGTAGCAGAGGCCAAGTATCAGAACTTAATGTTAAAGACAAGATTAGTGCATCTACCATCAAAGGCAGCAGGGACACATTAACTAAAATGCTAGTCCACAGGAATCTCTGGTGGGAGCTAATTTATCCCAGTGTCCCCAGGAATGAAATCAAAGTGGGGTCTACTAGAATACTATGTCTCCTATATAACAGAAAAAAACCTCTAGGTCTGGCAGCCATTAAGTCACCACAATGGAGAGTCATAGTGTCATGTCCAGTTCATAGGCCTAGATCAGTTTAGAGACCCAGAACCCTTTGATGGAAAGGAAGGCCAGGTTGCCTTAAGCAGAGCCCTGCAGTGCTGCCCCAGGAATATGCCACAAATCCTCTGCAGGCCTTCACCAAAGGGACTTGTGGCCTTTTACTAGAGGGACAGTGCACTGGGATAAAGAAAATACTTAGACATTTCAGGGATTACTAACCACTGGCCTCACATCCACTAAGTTCCCCACAACAAGAAGACTAAGAAAGAAAAAACATGATCTCAAGTTATAAGTGTCTCTGTGATATGTTAGTCCCAACTGAGGGGAAGTGAATGTGTGCAGCAATATCTCCCCACTTAGGGTAACCCCCAAGAGCATATTTATGGAAAATACTCCCAGAGGGCAGAACTTTGACAGGATATTTGAGAAATGACCAGAGTATGAATGGATAGGAATTCATGGGTGATCGTTTATAGTTGAACTGGATGATCAGGGACCTGAATGGGGCAGGAGTAGAAGATTAGTGACAAATAATTTGTAGGAAGAAGTATGCACTGGATGGACTGTGTCCTGTGTGCACATTTGTCACCTGTAAGGAGGTGCTTGATAATCAGTTGAACAAACCCGTATGCTGAATGGATGTCATACAGCCTCTTCCACGGGCATCCTAAAACTTGAGCAAATGGCCCAAGAACAAAGCCGCCATGGTGGCAGGGCTGGGTACTGTACGTGGGGTCGGTCAGTAATCTTGACTTCCCCATGTCAAGTCTAGAACCCACAACTACTGCTGAGTACATATTTAATCTTCTAACACTGACACATAGCCTGACACCACTCCCAGGAGGCGAGGTTGAGTACACTGAATTTATTCAGGAGGGCGGGGGGCTTATCCTCACTGGTGCAGACATGTATCCTAGGCATCAATTTGTCTTCCCTGCCTGTTTCTGACAGCCTCTCCATCAGTTGTCTCATGGAATCCTTCAGTCACCAATTTGGTGTTCCACACTGCATTGCTTCTGACGAAGGAAACCACAGCAAAGGAAGTAGGCAATGGGCTCGTAAGCATGGAATTAACTAGTCACATCACATCTCTCTTCCCTCAAGAAGTAGACGGCCTAATGGGAAGATGGAATGGCTCACTGAGACTCGGTCATGGCATGAGGTGAAGGACACCACCCTGAAAGCACTTCTGATTTACAAGATGAACGATGTGCTCTGAATCAGAACCACTGTCTCCCATAGAGCAAAATGCATGGACTTGGGGATCGAGGAGTCAAGATGGGAGTGGCTCCTATCATTTTTATATCTAACAACCTGCTGACAGAATTTTCCCTCCACATTCCAGTAACAATGAGTTCTGCTTGTTTGGAGGTCTTAATTCCCAAAGATGAAATGCTTCTACCAGGGACATCATAATGATCCTATTGAATTGGAATATGAGAATGTCACTTGCCTATTTTAGGTTCTTTACTCCCACTAAACTGAAAAGCAGAAGAAAAGGTTCCTCTATGACTGGAAAGACTGATCCCGATTACCAAGGAAAAACTGGGTTATTGCAAGGAAGTTGTGTTAGACAGCTTTCTGTCGCTGGGACAAAATAACTGAGAAATCCAACTTAAAGGAAGGAAAGGTTTATTTTGGCTCACAGTTTCAGAGGTTTCAGTCTGTGGTTGGTGACCCCATTGCCTTTGGGCCTATGATGAGGCATAACATCATGGCAGAGGCATGTGGGGGAGCACAGCTGCCTATTTCATGGTGGCCAGGAATCAGAGGG